>JAXQQM020088895.1:0-33353 GCA_034641835.2 Pinus albicaulis | reverse complement strand
GGCTACTGTAGGAGTTTTTTTTTTTTTTTTTTTTTTTCTTCTTTCTTTTTTTTCTTTTTTTTTTTCGTCTTTTTGGAGCAGTCTCTTTCTTTACTTACTTACTTTCTTCTTTTCTCTTTTTTTTTTTCTTTTCTTTCTGAAATGCAAGGTATCAGATATTTTATCAGGGATTTTTAAAAAATCCCTGATAATTATTAAAAATATATAAATTTTATGTATAAGAGATTTTTGCAATGAATTATATTGGATATCATTTTTCCCATTCAACTAGGTTAAGTAAGTGACTCATTTAAGACCATTTCCATGAGAGATACTTTCAAGGCTTGCACTCGGTAACTAGAACTTCCATCACACATCCCAAAATTCCTCTAGCTCAAACACACCCACTTAACTATCAAATTTACACATTTTATAAAACATAATAATATTAATAACAATTATATTAATTAAAACATTTCCCTCTTTTAAAAGATAGCTATTTTCAAATATATCTCTTATTGGTTTATAAAAAAATTGCCTAGATCAAATTTCCAAAAACAAATTACCATCATCAAATTTAAACAGCCACAAAAAAAAAAAAAAAACTTCCTTTCCAAAAACAAATTACCATCATCAAATTTACACAACAGCAAAATAAATTTGAAATTCCACATCTATGGAATTAGGTCTACAGAGTATTTAAGATTTTGTAGCTCGGTAGATAGTGTTAGGTGGAGGTAAGCTTTACGTCCTTCTTAGTGTTGGAATTTCTGAGTATTCCAAAACACACAAAGGAATAAAATAATTCCTCTCAACACAGAGATTAAAAAAAACTTGCTGCACAGAGATAAAAAGTAACACTCTATTTCTTTAAAAATAAAAGCTCTGTTACAAGCTGAAGTTCTTCCTCTTTTGAGGGATTACAAAAAAATTCTATTTGATTGCTACTGGAACATAGTGCTACACATGCTTTAAACTGCTCTCTGTCTATTTCAAAAAGTGCACACAATGCTGTATTCTGTTTTCAACCTTTGGTCTCTTTTACAATAATACACACAATCCACACCTATGCTCTTCTCGCCTACTGGCTTATCAATACATAGTCTGCAAAAAAAATAAATACTCTCTGTCTTTTCTCTTTTTATATATATATCATATGACATAACAGGCTCCTTTAAAAAGATTAAAACAAATTTACTTTATATATATTATAAACTTCATTAGTTTATAAATATATATATTATAGCTCAAATGTATATGCCATGAAATTTTTAAAGCAATAAAACATGTAAACTTAACCTATGGTTTTAAAAACTTTATCACGGATTCAAAAACCCAAAAAATTAAATCCCATTTGATAACCAAATCGGCTCCATTCTATGTGATCTGCTCACCCAATGCAATGGATGAATTAACACTTTGCGCATGCGATATGCGATATCGGCAATATCGTATCGCAAATGAAACATCGGATATATGATGTTGCGAAATTGCGATGTTGCGAAGTGTGAGTTCGGCATTCTGTGGTTGGTGGTGTTTAGTGGCACGGAGGATAGAGTTTAAATACTGGTTGGTGCAACATTTTAATGCAAGAATGGAGAGCTTTGATGGCGGCATGGAGAGGTTTGAAAGCTGGGTTTGCGTGGAGTGAAGAACGGTTTTTCAATGCAGAACTCAGGCCTACGACCATGAACAAAAATCTGGTTTGAAGGTTCATTAAAACATAATTTAAGTTGCAGGTTCGATGATGTGTAAGTTTAAACAAGAGAACTCCAGCGCTACTGTCCTTTTGGTCCTCCTGCATGGTCTAGTTGCAGTTTAATATTTCAACACTCCCCCTTAAACTCAACTGTTGGATTCTCTTCCATACCCAAACACTTTCTCAAATAATTAAAATTTTTCTGCCCCAATGATTTTGTTAAAATGTCTGCAAACTGCTCTTCAGTTCTGCAATGTTTCAAAACAATTTCACCATTGTTCACCAGCTCTCTAATGTAGTGATACTTGGCATTAATGTGTTTTGTTCTTTTGTGAAACACTGAATTCTTTGACAAGGCTATAACTGAGCTATTATCACAATAAATTGTTGTGCCTTTTACCTGTTCATGATATAAACTCCTCAACATTATTCTCATCCAAACTGCTTGAAATGCTGCTGTTGTAGTTGCCACATACTCTGCCTTTGCTGTAGATAAAGCCACAATTGGTTGTTTCTTAGAAGCCCATGAAATGGCTCCTGAACCCATATGAAAAACATAACCAGATGTACTTTTCAGGTCATCTATACTTCCAACCCAATCACTGCCAGTATATCCAATCAATTCAGAATTTTCTGAAGTGGTATATAAAATTCCATACCTCTTTGTTCCTTTCACATATCTCAGAATTATTTTTGTTACTTTCCAATGTGCCTCCTTTGACCTTTCCATAAATCTGGAAATTAAACTCACAATATGCATAATATCTAGCCTAGTTTCAGTCAAATACATAAGGCTGCCAACTATGTTCTTGTACAAACTTGGATCAAAATCCTTGATGTTGTCTTCCTTGCTCAGTTTCAATCCCATAACTGTAGGAGTAATTGCTGCCTTGCAATCCTACATGTTAAATATCTCCAAAATTTCATTTACATATTTGGCTTGAGAGATAAAAATCTTATTTTCATTTTGCTCTACTTCTATTCCTAAGAAGTACTTTAGCAATCCCATATCAGTCATCTCAAACTCATCCTTCATGACTGATTTAAAATTATCAATGAGGTAAACATCATTTCCTATAAATATCACATCATCAACATATAAAACAACAATCAACATCTTGCCATCTTTCTCCTTGATGTATAATGTGGTTTCTCCTTCACATTTTTCAAACCCATTTTCCAGTAGATAGGCATCTATTCTACTGTACCATGATCTTGGTATTTGTTTCAGCCCATAAAGAGCTTTCTTCAATCTGCAAAATTTGTGCTCTTGACCTTCTTTTTCATATCCCAGAGGTTGTTCAACATAAACCTTTTCCATCAATACTCCATTTAGGAATGTTGATTTCACATCCATTTGGTAAACTTTCCACTTGTGTTGTGCTGCTATAGGCAACACTGCTCTTATTGTTTCCATTCTTGCAACTGGTGCAGAAGTTTCTTCATAATCTCTTCCTTGTTACTGCTTGTAGCCTTTGACAACAAGTCTGGCCTTATTCCTTTCAATCTTACCTTCAACATTGCTTTTGGTCTTGCAGACCCATTTTACTCTAATGACTTCCTTACCCTTTGAGAGATCAACTAATTCCCTTGTTTTATTCTTCCCTATGGAATTCATTTCTTCATCCATAGCATCTATCAATTTCTTATCTTTTATAGCTTCTTCAAAATGAATAGGATCATCTACATAACATTACAATTCAAATAAAGTGTTCATACCTTCATTTTCTGCCTCTTGCTCATTAATTTCATTCAAATTTCTGAATTTGGTTCCTCTTTCACTTGGTGTACTCGTGCTTGTAGAAGCACTCAAATCTGCTCCTTGTGGTGTGCTTGGAGAAACACTGACATCACTTCTCAACGGTGTTCTCATACCTACTTGTGGTGTCCCTTGCTGTCCTTGTGTTGGTGGATGTGGTGCTACTAATGACGGATGTATTTCAGCCATCTCATCATCATTATCATCATGAGACAAACAACTTTTAACATTCACTATTTTCTCAATGCTTCCATCCCAAGCTTCTTCCTCAATAAATTGCACATCTCTGCTTATAAAAAACGTGTTGGTGGATCGGTTATACAATCTATATGCCTTTGATTCTTCACTATATCCAATAAATATGCACTTCTCCTTCTTATTGTCCAACTTCTTTCTCAACTGAACTGGAATGTGTACATAAGCCACACAACCAAAAACTCTCATGTGGGTGACACCTTGTTTTATGCCACTCCATGCTTCTTCTGGAACTTTGTTCATTACAGCTTTGGTTGGGCATCTCAAGATGTATGCTGCACAATGTACAGCTTCAACCCAATACTCATTTGGCAAATGTTTTTCCTTCAACATACTTCTTACCATGTCCATGATGGTTCTATTTTTCCTTTCAGCAACTCCATTTTGCTGCGGTGTGTACCTTGATGTAAATTGCTTGTGTATGCCATTTTATTTGCAAAAATGAAGAAATTATTTTGAGATATACTCTCCTCCTCTATCAGTTCTTAAAACTTTTATATGCTACCCACTTTGTTTCTCTACAAGGGCCTTAAAGTGGCAGAATTTCTCAAACACTTCACTTTTATATCTCAAGAAATACACCAAATTTTGTCTTGTGTAGTCATCAATAAAAGTCAACATATAGTGACTGCTTGCTAGTGATGGTGTTTGCATTGGTCCACACAAATCTGAATGGACAATTTCTAAGGGTGCCTTTGCCCTTATGCTTTTTCCTGATGGAAAGCTTTGTCTATGTTGTTTGCCCAAGATGCAGCCTTCACATAGGCTATCCGATTTCTCAATCAATGGTAATCCATTTACCATTCATTTCCTATGCAACAAATTCAAACCTCTAAAGTTGAGATGTCCAAATCTCAAATTCCATAACCAATTTTCATCTTTTGCTTCTCTTTGGAATGTCTGTTGTGTCACTGCGGCCATTTCAACTCCTTTCTTCAAATCTGCTCTCATCTTGAGAGGGAAAATTTTGGTCCTTGTCATCTTTACTTGTGCAATGCATTGCTTTATTGGTGGTTTATCCATGATGGTGCATACATCATCTTCAAAGAAAACATTGTACCCCTTTTGAATGAGCTGTCCAATGCTCAAGAGGTTACACTTCATACTAGGCACATAGTAAACATCTGATATGGATCTTCCTTCTCCTTTCTTTGTTAAAACATTTACTCTACCTTTTCCCATGACAAATACCTTACTGTCTGTCCCCAATGTTACTTGAGACTTTACATTTTCATCTAAGATGGAAAACATGGAAATTTTTCCAGTCATATGGTTACTACATCCTAAATCTAAAAACAATATATCATTCTTTTTCTCAGCCATATTACATGCTAAAAAAAACTTTTCTTGACTGATATTTTCCTTAGTAAAATTGACACTGGTTTTATTACCCATGTCACTCTGTTTCTTCCTACATTCATTGGCATAATGGTCATACATCTTACAGTAATGACATTGGACTTGGGATTTGTCATACCTTTGTCCATGTGCTTGATTTTTTCCACATTATTGGTTACTACCATGGCCTTGGTTCTGATCTTGATTGCTGCCTCTTCCACTTGCATTTGCAGGGCTGTTTCTTCCTCCTCTGTTTTGGCTTTTACCTCTTCCTTTTTCTCTACCTTAACCTCTTCCTCTTCGAAAGGAAATTTGGGTCTTGAAGGCATACTCCAAAGATGAGTTTGATGTTCTACCCAATATTTGTTCATGTGTCATCAATGATGCATGAAGTTCATCAACAGTAAAATTTGAGAGATTCTTTGTCTCTTTAATGGTTGTGACTATCACATCAAACCTTGAGGGTAAGCTCCTCAATACTTTCTCCACTATCTTTCTTTCTTGAAGTGTCTCTCCATGAGACCTTATCTGGGTAACCAACCCAATCACATGTGTGAAGAATGAGTCTATATTATCAAGCCTCTTCTATACAGAGTTTAAAAGTCTTTCCTCAAGAATTAGCCATTGGTTCAATTTTCCATACCTTGATAGGAAGTTTGGAGGGTATCCCATGAATCCTTGGACCTCTTAGCTGTTGCTATCCTTGGAAACACACTTTCATGCACTGCTTGATAGAGATAGAAGAGGGATTTTGAGTTCTTCCTATTTCTCTTCAACAAATCCTTCTTTGCCCGTGTTAAGGTATTAAAAGCATTTACACCTATCGGTTCTTCAAAACCATCTTCAACAAACTCCCATAAGTCTTTAGAGGCAAACATGGCTCTCATTTTGATTTCCCAATAGTCATAGTTCTTCTCATTGAACTGTGGGAGTTGAGTATTTCCAATACTCGTGCTTGTGCTGGCTCTTGCCATGGCTAGCACTCTGAACTATGCTTTTAAACTTGAATATGTTTTTAAACAAACTGTCTCTCTGCTTAAGAGACAAACTCTGTCTTCAAAAATACTTCTCTGGACTGCACTTTTTAAACACAAAACAAAAACTCTGTTTTTTCAAATACCTGGACTTTGCTGAGCCTTCACACTACTGGAGAATTGCTGTAACAACTCCTTCTTCTTCCTTCAGCTTCTTTGACAAACTTCAAAAAGATTGGACTAGCTCTGATACCATGTTGGAACTTTTAAGTATTCCAAAACACACAAAGGAGTAAAATAATTCCTCCTCTCAACACAGAGATTAAATAAAACTTGTTGGACAGAGATAAGAAGTAACACTCTATTTCTTTAAAAATAAAAGCTTTGTTACAAACTGAATTTCTTCCTCTTCTGATGGATTACAAAAAAAATTATGTTTGACTGCTACTGGAACATAGTGCTACACATGCTTTAAACTGCTCTCTGTCTATTTCAAAAAATGCACACAGTGTTGTATTCTATTTTCAACCTTTGGGCTCTTTTACAATAATACACACAGTCCACACCTATGCTCTTCTCGCTCGTTGGCTTTTCAATACACAGTCCGCAAAAAAAGAAAATTACTCTCTGGCTTTTTTCTTTATATATATATATATATATATATATATATCATATGACACAACAATCTCCTTTAAAAAAAATTAAAACAAATTTACTTTATATATATTATAAACTTGAAAAGTTTATAATATATATATTACAGCTCAAATATATATGCCATGAAGTTTTTAAAGCAATAAAACATGTAAAATTAACCTATGGTTTTAAAAACTTTATCGCAGATTCAAAAACCCAAAAAATTAAATCCCATTTGATAACCTGATCAGCTTCATTCTATGTGATCTGATCACCCAATTCGAAGGATGACTTAACACTTTGCGCATGCGATATGTGATATCAGAAATATCGCATCACAAATGAAACATCGAGACTTGTGATGGTACGGAAAGGATATACGATGTTGCGAAATTGCGATGTTGCGAAGTACGAGTTTAGCATTCTATGGTTGGTGGTGTTTAATGGCGTGGAGGAAAGAGTTTAAATACTGGTTGGTGCAATGTTTTTAGTGAAATAATGGAGAGCTTTGATGGTGGCATGGAGAGCTTTGAAAGCTGGGTTTGAGTGGAGTGAAGAACGATTTTTCAATGCAGAACTCAGGCCTACCACCATAAACAAAAATTTGTTTTGCAGGTTCATTAAAACAGAATTTAAGTTGCAGGTTCGATGATGTGTAAGTTTAAACAGAAGAACTCCAGCGCTACTATACTTTCGGTCCTCCTGCATAGTCTAGTTGCAGTTTAATATTTCAACACTCAGGAGATGGATTTAGAAAGTGTTAGACTCATTATTTTCCATGTTATGGATTATCTGGACCACACACGGAATAATATTGGCGCAGTTCATGGTCAAACACTATGCCGGTTGAGTTACATTCAAAATAATTTAATTTAATTTATTACCCAGCTGCGACTGCATCTAGAGAGAGGGTTGATTTTCTTAGCTCCACTACACCTCCTAAAGTCATCTCTTCCATCACATCGACCATACAGAGCTTGGCAACACCCAGTTTATCGTTTCCATAGAATTTGTAAATGGCATACTCAACGCCTGAATCCAGCTTGACCCCCCAAATCCATTTTGAAACTAAAATAGAAATGGAAAAGGAAAATGAAAATCAAAGACCTCCTTATACCCCAACTTGTTATGGGGCTTCTTCTCTTCCGCCGCTGCTGATTCCAGTAGCAATATCCCCTACAATGTGTTTATTAACCATCATGGGGAAGTGAAGAGAACCTTTGCTAGCCATCTGTACCATGGTCTTATTTCATGTGGATTAAAACCCTTTTTAGACCACCAGGAACTACAAGAGGGACTCCCTTTTCCTTCCCAGCTAGCAATCGCTATTCGAAGCACCTCGGTCCACGTGGCTATCTTTTCTCCTAAATATGCAGAGTCACTATGCTTTTTAGGTGAGATGATCCTCATGCGGGACTCTGGGTATCCAATCATTCCGATATTTTATCATGTCAAGCCTGCTGACCTTAGGTGGACAGATGAAAACAACAATGGAGTCTATGCTTGCGCCCTGGCTGAACTCGAAAATAAGTCACGATATGATCCCACAACTATTCAAAATTGGAGAGATGTTCTTTCCAATGTTGCAGACATAAATGGGTTTGAGATGGACGGCCAATTTTTTAACGGGTGAGACTTTCAAGTCCCTCTTTATGTATAAGTGTATCATGCTTTTCCCTCTGGTTTTTCAGTTATTTATTTATTTTATGTTGGATTTTCTAGTGACGAGGGATACATGTTAGTGAAGATCATTGAATGTGTGGTGAAAATGAGTAAAAATCCAGATTTTTATGTGGCCAGATATCCCACTTGTTTAAATTACAAAGTGACATATTTTGAAATTACAGTTTAGAGCAGTAGCAGGACACAGTAAATGTTTAGGTGGTGGGCATAGTCGGCCTTGGTGGAGTGGGGAAGACAAAGTTGTCTCTAGAAATTTTCAATAGGAAGCGTTCAAAGTACTCTGCATCTTATTTTTATCAGATGTAAGAGAAAATGCTATTAAAGGTTCACTACATTCGTTGCAGAGGGTACTTCTAAAAGGCTTTGGTGTCAATGAATTAGATCTGCATATGGAAAACATTTATGAAGGTATAGGTATGTTTGAAAAGTATCTTAAATCATCTCATGTCTTACTGATTTTAGATGACATAGACCATGAGGATCAGTTAGAAGCACTTTTAGCAGTTAAATATGTCTTCCATGAGAATAGGTTAATTTGAATTACATCTAGGGACAGATATCTCCTTACAAGGTCGGGAGTGGAACAATAAGGAATTTATAAGTTATCAGGCGTTACTAGACAACATTCACAAGAGCTCTTATGCTCATATGCCTTTTTTTAGACCTATCCACTCCATGGATTTGAAGATCTGGTAGACAAGTTTCTAAAGGTATGTGAGGGATTACCCTTATCTTTAAAAGTGTTTGCTGCGCTTCTCTTTGGGAAAAGAAACAGATCTGATTGGGAAGCCATACTTTACCAGTTAAAAGTTCCAACTGATATACAAAATAGATTAAGAATTAGTTATGATGCATTAAGTGAAGAGGAACAACATATCTTTTTAGATATTGCAACCAGGTGCTTAATGCATTAGGCATGGGTGCTGAATCTTCTTGTTGAATCTCAACAACCAACAAGTTTTGGATTGGGTTAGCAGCGAAAGGAGGACATTGGTCGAAGTGCCATGCCATTTGCAAGGCAAGGCATGTTAGTGAATCAAAGTGGTTTTCATAAATATTTTCCAAGTAGAATCAAGTCGATAAAACTTAGAAAAGAGATGAGTATTAAACTTTCATCAGATAACCATATTTTGTGGGTCCAAAAGCCTTTCAGTGGGAAGGAATGATAAAAAACTAAATTGGGGACAAAAATTTGCTAAAAAATGAAAGTGCTCAGAATTGCTAGGAACCTGAACGACTGGATAGGTCTCGTCGCCCTAATTCTGGCGCACTTTTTTCATTGAAAACCAAATCCGTATGAGAAATTTAGAGCCTACTGTCTGATTTTCCAAACATGAAAATTTTCAAAAAGAATGTCAAACAAGGTCAAAGGGGTCAAATTTTTGGTCAAAAGTTGGTTTTCCTTCGGCCAATTGTGTGCTAACACTTTTCATCTTGTGGTTGGCCCAAATTTCTCGGCTACATGTCATTTTTTGGTTAGGTGTTGGTTAGACCAATGATGTGCTTCCACTTTTGGCTCTTCAAATGGATTCTTCCTCCTCCAAACTTTTCGGACTGTCTTGGAACACTTCCTACCGATGTGCTCTGATAAGTGCTCATGGATCCCTCACTGTTGCTAGGATGTGATGAGGCGCTCTCATCATCTATCATTGGTGGGTCACTCATTGTCGTGGAGCATTACCTAACTTCCTTCCCGACGTATCCAAGTCCTGCATGATGGGGTAATTCTTCTACTTTGATATGGTTTATGATTCCTTGGTCATTAATGCGGAGACCATTTCCTTGATACCCCATCTTCTTCAACAATTTGGATCTAATACCTATAGTATGTTTTTCAAAAGAAGAAAAATCATCATCATGAAAAGTATGTGAAATCGAAGAAACACTTTTACCTCAAGGAGATGATGTTGTAGCTTCTCCAAGGCCTTGTCCTTAACTTGCAACTGGCATAACAACCTTTGTTTCTCCTTTTCTACTTCCTGTAGGAGTCTCCTTAGCTCAATATTCCCTGCTTGAATACTTTGATTGATCTCCTCAATTTTATGGAGCCATGCCGCATTAGGCGACCTTTTTATCTTCGGTACACTATGTGTTGAAATTTTTGTTTCATTTCCCGAATCTGAACCTAAATCAATGGGTGCATCTTCTGCCATTCCAAGAGCTACAATCCTCCTTTCATCACCGGAATTCGATCCCAAGTCAATTGGTCTACCTTGTGCAACTCCCACAGCCATGACCTCCTCATCTTCCTCTAATTCATACTTTTGATCTTGTTGCATGGTGGAAAATCTCTTCTGCCTCTCCTTCCTGTCATCCCTCTTTGGTCTTAGCTCAGGGTGCAGTTTCCAGTAATTGTCTTCGTCATGTCCTTCTTTTTCACAATGGGTACAAGAGGTATTTTATCCTCTTATTTTTTCTGTTGTAACTCTTTTTGGGTGGTCAATTTGTTCATATGTCTCCTTGTTTTCAAGATGCATGGCCTTCACACTAGCCTCATCGATAGTAGCAGGCTCAAACAATAATAATGAATGTCCTATGTAGCTATGTAAAGAACTGATATACTTAGTTACAATTTCTGGTGAATTTAACAGAATGTGTAAGTTTAATGCTTTTTTTCTAAATTCTTCAGTGAAGTTTTGCACATTCTGGCCTTTGCCTTGCTTTACGTGTTTCCATTCCATTAATTCTTTTTGCTTATAACCCAATGGGTAAAACTGAGTTTTCAATGCAGAAATAAAATTTGACCATGAGGAGAGAAGGTTGCCCAGATTGTTGCTGCCTTTCAATTTTCTCTCCCACCAAACGAGAGTGGTGCCACTCAGTCGAAGGGATTCCAACTGGACCTTTGCCTCGTCTTTCTTGATTTGATGAATTCAATAGTAGACCTCAATCTGTCTAATACAATTGTTGATATTTTCCACATTACATTCTCCTATATACATAGGCAAGTTGAACTTTACGTCTAGTTTAAGGAACAATTTTAGATGTATGATTTTGACGTGTGCGAGAATAATGAGAAGAAGAAGAGGAACTATCATTAGAAGATGGAGAGGGAGGGGAATCTTCTCCACCATCTCCATGGTTTACTGACCCATGGTCATCTGCATTTTTCTTCTCGGGCTTGACGGTCTTCTCATACTCTGAAAACAATTTTTCTACTTTCTCTGCCATGTTGTAGAATGCCTTGTGGTAATTCCTCTCTACTTCCCAAGGAGCTTCCTCATCTGCCATGTTCCTTCTTCATCACATATGTCCTTCCTCGGGATCAAAAGACTTAATATTTCCTTCGCCTCTTTGCAACTTGTTTCCAGTTCGCATATTCTCATGCAATACTCATCGACAAATATTTGCTCTGATACCACTTGATCCAAGATATTTTGCTTATAGATTCATTAATGACTTACATATAATAGAGCATTTAAAACCATGAAACATAAACATATAAAATGAAGGATAATAAGACAAAGACACCAAAAATTTATTACGGAGTTCGTTCAATTCGGACTACGTCTCTGGGCCCTGCTCAACAGTGGGGAGGCCTTCATTCATTAAGTGGTGAGAAGAAGAAGAAGTACAAGAAAAATTAAATAAAACACCCTTATACCTCCAATCTAGAAAATGCCTGAAAAATCGAGACCTCTCTTGTAGAAACATAAAACACCATCAGATTCCTATCACCAAGAGGTGTAGAATCCATATAAAATTTTCCCAATTTGGAAACTAAACAATTTCAAACCATCTGGAAATGTGGCGCAGATCATGGTTCCACTGCCTCCCTGAATGGCTCAGGATTCCACTACCTCGAACCACCTTCCCTCTTGTACCTAGTCTGTCTCTGCATTGGTAAAATATGTCTTATACCAAAATTTGGGCAGAATTTACCATGAGTGGTTTGGGCGAGTTGGTTAAGATCCGCAATTGGAGGAGAAGGGGTTGGGGGGTCAAATCTCGCCCCTCCGCATTTGGTTATTATTTTGTGTTAAAAAAACCATACTGGCTGGTGGGTAGGTTCGCTCCACGCAGCTCGACCCAACCGCGCTTAGCTAGACTGTGATATCACAGGGTGGAAGGTGGTTCAGGCGTCATTATCATATGGTTGGTGTGGGGGGGGGGGGGGAGGGGTGCACAGGGTCATGGCCCTACCCTCACTATATTTAATATATTTTTTATATATGGTTTGGGGAGGGGTAGGGGTCATGGCCCACCCCTTTATTTATATATTTTTTGTTTTTAAAAATAAACACCCCAAATATTCATTTTAACGGATTTCGGGGGATATTAAAAAAACTAACGATCCCACAATTTTTCTAGGAATTTGGCCAGATTCCGGTGCCAGAAAATTGCAAAATTGCTGCCTCCTTAACCTGCCAAATCACCAAGTCAACCCAAAACTTTGACCAGCTCTAACTTTCATATAAAGACTCGGTTTGACAAACCGTTCGTACAGCTGCGATCAGAGAGATGAGGTCTTCAACTTGACATTGAGTTTGCCACATTTATTCCACTTTTAATTTTAAGTCTTTTCCCTTGCCACTGGTGTATGTAGACCCACCTGGATTAGTCCACTCTTGAGCAAGAGGCTCATGATCAACCTTCATTCTGAAATCATGGCATGAGTATCATGTCAATACTGGAGGATGATGGAACAAAAAAGCAGAAAGAGGGACAAGATGCAAAAAAGGTTTGCATTAAAAATAGCAACCAGTGTAGACCATTTGATTTTTTGATGCCAAGGAGCGAAAGATATAGCAAATGCATTCTTCCAGATGTGGAATTTGGAACCGTAGAGGTAAAAATAATGGTCATTTATTTTCTTGTGATTACTGATATTGGAACTCATTGTTGTAGTTCACTCAGATGGGCTTAACTTGGAAAAGTGGTTTCCAAGGAGAAGCTTGCATCGAATGCATGTGTGTGAAAAGGAGGAACATGATTCTCAGTGGGAAGGCCATTAGTCAAATTTCCAAGCATTGACAAATCGCTTTGGTACAATAGATGTTTAATCAGTCAACAAGCAACCAACACGTGTTGGATTGGGTCAGCAGCGAAAGGAGGATATTGGTTGAAGTGCCAAGCCATTTGCAAGGCATGTAAGAGAACCGAAGTGGTTGTCATAAAGATTTTCCAAGTAGAATCAAGTCAATAGAACGTGGAAAACAGAAGAGCATTAAACTCTCATCAGATAACCAACTTTTGTGGGTCCAAAAGCCTTTCAGTGGGAAGGAATGATCAAAAACTGAATTGGGGGAAAAAAATTGCTAAAAAATGAAAGTTCTTAGAATCACAAGAAACTTGAATGACTGGATAGGTCTCGTCTCCCTGGTTCAGGCGCACTTCGTTTCATTGAAAACCGACTCCGTATGAGAAAGTTAGAGCCTACTGTCAGCTTTGCCAAATAGGCAAATTTAAAAAAAAATTCAAACAGGGTCAAAGGGTTCAAATATTTGGTCAAAAGTTGGTTTTTCTCTCGTCAATAGTGTGCTAACACTTGTCAGCTGTTGGTTGGCCCGAATTTTTGGGCTACATGTCAATTGTTGGTTGGGTGTTGGTCAGACCAATGATGTGCTGACAGGTGGCTAGCCCAGAGGCCGCCACGTGCCCCTCCAAGGTCGAATGTCATATTGTTATAGTGCAAAAAGTTTACATGGTGGATGAGTGGAGGTCAGGGTCAACCTCATGACCTCCCCCACACAAACAACGTGCCATACCAAATACACCTTACCATGTTCCTTACAATATCATGCTCCCGAATTGTATTTGTTTTGAACTAAGGTTTGCGGCGAGGGAAAAGAGGGCTAGCCCTGGTCCATGGGACCACTTCCCATGACCACGGTGGGAGATCCAACAATGCGCAGAGGTTTAGCATTAAACACGAGTTAATTAACCCATAACCATGCTTAAATATGCACATATCAGAATTTTAATGTGGATTTAAAAAACACATAATTAGTGCTAAACTGCAGATTAAGCCACAGTTAATCCCACTTATCCACTAATTAACTAGAGTTTATTTTGGCAGTGGAATTGGTAGAGTCCTCTATTTTCGACATAATTCCAAATTTGTTGGAGTTAACTGGAGTTACTCAAGTTTTGGAGGGGTTTCTTAGGCCAAAATTGAGGAAACCATAACTTGAGCAATATTTGACCAAATTAGGATAAAAAAGAGTCTATCCTGGCAATTTGGATGCTCTAAGAAGTTTGGTGCAGGTTTCAGAGGTAGAGGAGCAGTTCTAGAAGTTATTTTTCCACTTTGAAGATTAAAGATGCGAGGGCCACCAGGAGAGGAGGCCACGTCTACTTCACTTAAAAAGCATTTGAAGAGTCAGAAGAGGATAATTAGGGTGTTTTGGGTCTTTTGAATACATTAGAGAAGGTTGGGAATCCATTGGCACGCTGTAGGCGCATGTAATTAGAGAATTGACCATTAATCAAAAGAGGGCTAAGACATTGAAGCATGTCCAAGGAGATTTAGCCTAGGAGGGGTGAAATCATTTATCAGCTCTATGTAATGTGTCTGTTGTGTATTACATTCTTTGTAATTTACTTGCTATTATGAGTTTTATAAGCTAATTAACCTCATGAATTTCTCATAAAATAAACGCAAATGTGACACATAAACCTTCTCATAAAATGGCTGTTTGAGACGATCCTTAAGCAAAATTTTATTTAGTACTCATGAGGAAGCTAGCATAACAAACCTAGTTTTTCCATATTCAGATCACCCTATTGGTGGATTCCCCACCTCTGTGTCAGCTTTAATTATTGTTTGGTTTGGAGGGTTTCTTTCATGCGCTAGCCAAATCTTGTGTACATCAGAAACGTGCTTTAGAATGATTACTTCATATCTTTTAATTTGATTCCTTTCAAATTATTGGCTTGCAGGTTACATTCGCACTGGACTGATGAGGGATGCCTGAATGCCTTCATTCCAGGAGATATTTTCCCATCGACTACAAATCATTACTCTGGGAAAAATATCTAGAGTCATTTTTCAATACCTTAGGGTTTGTAGTCATGAATGGTAGAATCCTTCGCTATCGATAGTGAAAATACATTAATGTCTCCTGACTGGTAAATTATCTCAAGTGTTCAAATTCAACTCATTTATTTGCACTTGTTATATTGTACTGGGGTACCTTGGCTCTCATCATCATTATCAGTGAGTTGTCTCACATTTTTTAACAGTATTGTTACATAGTAATTTGACACCATCCCTGCAATCCCCGTCCACACATTGGAGGACCTTTGTGACTTAAGCAATGACATGACCTGAAACCACTGTCATGGCATCCCCCTTAACAAGGAAAATCATTCCTCTGAAGAAAGTTTCCTTTGAAAAACCCTCAAAACTGATATTTTGGCCTTGGCGTGACTAGCCAGTTCAGACCTCGCGCCAATGGGGAAAATCCACCATAGAGGGTGCGCCAATTGGCGCTCTGTACCAATGTCACACTCGCGCCAAGCTTAATAAAGAGTGTTTAAAAAAAATAAATGGCGGAAGTTTGATTCCAATCAACTCCTGAATGAGTCTCTAAAATGAGTTGGGAGGTTTGGCTCAGGATCTCCATGTAGGAGAAGTGGTTTTCCACCTATCATGGAAACTTCCTTGAGGATAGGACCAATCCCACCATTATAGGGATCCCAACTCCCCTTCCACCATCTATATAAGCTTGTCATTTTCCCTTTGCAAGCTGAGAATCTGTTGAACTTGTATGAGGAGATTATCGCCGGGCAAACCTTTGAGAGCCTAACCAAAGAGAGAGAGATTTGTACCATTCCCCGACGAGCTTCATCGAGACGTGCTCCGCTGTCGACCCGCCGAAGGAAGATCCAGCATCAAAGCTTGGGTTGTATCTTTCTTTCGTTGTTATTAATAATAAGCGACTTTGATTATGGTTCCATTCATGTGTTTATTTCTTATGCTATGAATTATATCTTCTTTGACTGATATATGGTTACATGCTTTGGATTTTACGTTGTGTGTTGTTGTTTCCTTGCACGTGTATAGGTGTCCGGACGTGTCGAATGGAAGGATCGTGATCTGTCAAGCGAGAGACAGGAAATGCCATCTTCTCTGCAACGACAATTGTGTGGGATTTGAGGTAGGCCTCTTGTTGCATCTTGGTCTTTTTGTAACTAGGAACCTGCGTCTTAGCATGACTTGATTTTTGCTAGACCCGATCTGGGCTAGTAGGGATCGCCTCTGTCTGCAGAGGGGATTTACCTCTCCAACAATCTGGCGACTCCGCTGGGAGACTTTGATTGGAGTTTATCTTGTCTCTTTCAGTTGCTTTTGGCTTTTGTCTGCTTGATTAGCTCTTCTGGCTTGTCTCCTTCTGGTGTAAAGCCTCTGTTCAGCCCCACCATACCTGATCGGCTCCCTATTTGCACTTTTTATTTTTTGTCAGTAGTAAACTCGATTGGCGCACTTTTTGACTTGACAGTCGCGCCAACTGGCGCTTGTTTCTAGTTAGGCCCCCCCGCCAATCTAGTTCTGGCACCAGATTCAACCAGACAATCGCGCCAACCCTGTGTGGTGCTAGGGTTTGCTTGTTTATGAGCCTCCTGAGCTTGATTTTTGGTTTTGGTGTCATTTTTTCGACTGCCTGAGTGTTTTGAAGTCTTGGTTGACTGTGTTTAACCTCCATCCTTCGGTTATTCGCCCTCTATTATCAGTTTTACATTCTAGCCCTAGGGCATCTAGGTGTTATTGTGTGTTGGGCCTCCCGTGGGAGTTTTTGGTTTTCGTTTGTTCAGTTAATTTCATTTTCGCTTCCTTGCATTCGTCTAGTGGTTTTTCATTGTATCAGTGCATTATTTGAGTGATTTCTCTCTTCTTCATTCAAGTTTCGCTTTGTCTCATTTCAAGCCTAGATTACACAATTTGTATGAGTCTTTGGGATTCCTCTTTGATTTGAGGGATTTCTCCATCAATTTGAGGTCTGATTGAGTGTTGTGTATTGAGTGAACTTGCTTGTTTCTGCTCTCTCGCTATCATTTCTCAAATTGGTCTCTTTATTAGTTTTCATTTCGTTTAGTGCATCTTGCTCTTAAACATTGAAAATACAAAAACAAATCTCTTTTCTTTTCATTAGTTAGTGTGAATTGAAAACTTTTCTGCGTTATTAGTGTTATATAACTCTAAAGGAAAAACTTTTAGTTTCATTAACGTGCATTAGAGATAGTAGTGGTTGTTTTGTGATCATTTTGTTATTGTTTGAAAAGCTCTCAACCTTCCCGTAGTTAGCTATTCATCGAACAAAGTGATATATTATGGCATGTAGTATGCATTTAGACGATTTTTGAGACATAACATTTGGTAGGGCCTGAAATTGAAACATAATTGAAGATCAACTTAAAATTTATTCAATTTACCTTAAGGCAGCATTGAAACATTAACGAAATATCTAGAGGTCTAGGCTAGTGACGTGTTTCGGCATCGTTAAACCTAGTAGTTGTCGTTCGCCTCCTGGCTTTAGACAGCACTAATACAGACTTGTGCTCCCTGTACCGTCGCGTATATAAAGGGAGACCCCACTAGGTTGTTATCCTTTATCCGTAGGAAGCTGAGTCTGCCACCTTATACTCGTGATACACCGGACACAACATTCGGAGAGATTGCCTACACATATGTCAAGTCCTTGGTTGATTTTTCTTTCATTTTTAAACCAAGGTGTATATTGCAGTTCACGGATATCTGGTACACCCTTTTTCCTAGATTTCTAGAGTAGTCATTTTGATCTTTTCTGACTCATCAAATTTGAAAGGATCGTCAAGCACTTGTCCTTTCACGCTTGTTTCCAAATTGAAAGAGATAGAGTCACCTTTTGTCCGTTTCTTGACTCTTAAAACGTGAAATGGTAAAGTTTCTAAGTTTCAATGTGGTAAAATTAATCACCTACGATCACACGCCCTTTTAAGAGATTGTTTGTTGGCCGTTTGATTGTTTGCCTTGGTTTTTTCCCGTGTGCTTTTGTTTGATCTCCCCCTCTTTTCATTATTGTCACAGTGGCAGAACCTTTAGTTTCGTCTACTGGTAGTCCTTACACTGACGATTCATCAGAGGTCTCTCAGTCCTCTGCTGAACCTCAGTAGCCTATTGTATCCGAGTTTCCTAACGGGGGACTAGTTTTGTCTGAGCTTCCCTTTGGTGGACCAGTTGAATTCAATTGGCCTTTATCCAATGCTTGGTTTGTATTTGGAGTAGGGGAACATTTCCCTCCTCTTACATCGGGATTGCCTTTTTTAGCTACTATTATACCTCCTAGTCCTCGCCATCTCTTAGAAGATCTAGCGGCAGGTTCAGATATGGACTCACCCAGTCCTTCTCCTAGTGAGGAAATTCCTACATTTGGTGAAGATTACTAGCTTTTCCCAGAAAACAACCCCGAGTCTTTTGTCATGTCTTCACCTGGTCCTTCGCTTCCAGCGGGATATAGGTCCTTAGGTCAGATTGTGGCCGCCGTAGCCTCTATGGGAGTATCAACTCCGTCTACGAGGCCAGTTATTCCTTCGTTAGGGATGTCTCCTAGGACACCTCTCACGTCATCTCCGCAAGTCACATCAGTACCTGTTAGGCCTACTGTCTACGTAGTTGTGCCTACACCCACTGTTACTACTCAGTCTACCAGGACCTTGCCACTTCCTGAAGACATTTATATATCGTCTGCTATTCCGGAGAATATATCTCCTGAGGAGTATCGATTGTCTTTACAACAATCAAACTCCGAGGTTGGTCAATCCTCCCAGGATCCCAACCGTCCTTATTTTTCCCATTATGGACCGGATGGTACCCCCATCTATGTTTTTCCATATCAGTACGACGAGCAGGGTAATCCTCTGTGTTTTCCTACTCCAGAGGCTTATCAATATGTCAGTGGTTTTTTATCTGCCCAGGCTGGGCAACCTTCCAACCCGCAAGGCCAACCCTTACAGGGCCAACCTGGTTATTTATATGACTCGCAAGGACAACCCTTACAGGGCCAACCTTCGGGCCAGCAGGGGTTGTTGTACGGTCCACAAGGACAGTCCTACAATCCTCTAGGTCAACCTTTACAGCCCCAACCTGTGGTCCAACCAGGGAAACCTCAAGGACCCATAGGTCAACCGGGGTATCAACCTGGGCCGTTGTATGGTCCTGGGGGGCAAATCCACCCTTCTCAACCTATGTTGCAACCTCAACAACCTCAGTTTCCCATCGGTTCGAATGTTGCACAGCCAGGGCCATCTTATGGTCCTGTCATGGGTCAACCTAGTTATCAGGCACAATCTGGCCCTATCCCACCACCAGGCCAACCGACTCAACCGGGGCAACCTAGTGTCCCTCATCAGCCAGGTCAACCTGTTCAACCAGGGCAACCTGTTCAGCCAGGTCAGCTCGCCCAGCCAGGTCAACCTGTTCAACCAGGGAAACCTGTTCAGCGAGGTCCGCCTGCCCAGCCAGGTCAACCTGTTCAACCAGGACAACCTGCACATCCAATTAACCCTGCTCAACAGCCGGTTTACTCTATGCCACAGCCCAATTCGCCTATGCGCCCAACTTATCAGGCTCAGCAGGGCCCCACTTACCAACAGCCCGCTCAACCCTAAGGCGGTTATTACTTGCAAGGCCAGTCTCGACCGGTTTACAACCCGCCCCAAGGTTCTGGTTATTACCTTCAACAACCAGGCTATACCTACACTCAGCAGTCAAATCCATACATTGCTCAAACGGGGCCTCAATATAATCAGGGCCAGTACCCTGGTTATCAACCCCTGTACACTGGTTATCAGCAGCCGTATCAGCCTAATTATGCGGCTTACACCCCCTATGGTCAGAATCCTCCGAGACAGAACCAATGGGGGAAAAATTATGCTCAACCAGGGTGGAGTACAGGTACAGGTCCTTATCGGGGACCTGGTATGCCGTTCAATCCTCAGTTGCCTTTCCTTGCCACGTTGGAATTACCGGATGTATCTAAATTGACCAATGATCCGATTCTTCACAATCCATATTGGCCTTCGGTTCTGACCAAGGTACCTGGTGACTGTCCTAAATTTGAAGGTAAAGCTGGGGAAGACCCCCAAGCACATGTCATGACCTACCATCTATGGTGTTCGTCAAACTCTTGGGTGGACGATTCAATTCGTCTTCATCTTTTTCAGCGTACGCTTACCGGTGCTGCTGCTAAGTGGTACATAGAGTTACCCCGTGGTATCTTTCAAGACTTTAATACTCTATCTATGGCTTTTCTGACAAATTTCCAGTTGTTGGTTCGGTATGAAGCCGGAACCCATCTCCTGACTTCTCTAAAGCAGGATAAAGCCACCCACATTTCAGATCATATTCATGAGGGGCAACGTTGTCTTCGACTGATCAAGTTTGATATTCCTGATTAGCTCCTGACACATTGGTTCACTACCTCCTTCGTTAGCAAAATCGCTCAAGATATTGCTATGGGGGCATGTGTGACTGAAGAACAAGCCATCGCTCGTGCCTAGTACCTTGATTTGGTGTACTCTCAATCCGGCACGCTATATGATATCTTGACTGATGCTCCACGACCAGGGACCTCTAAAGCACTAGCTACCCCATCGGTGGATGGTGTTATTGGTTCCGTTTCTCAAACTTCTCGGAAGTCCTCTAATGGGAAGCAAAAGTCAAATTCTTCCAACAATTCTGCTCTTCCCGCCCCTCTGGATTATGGTAAGACCGCAGAGGTCAATGCCGTTCAGGAAAATCCTGCAGAAAAGGCCTCCAAAGGGAAGAAGAAAGGTAAAGGAAAATCCAAACCCAATGCCCCGAAACCGGAATCCTCCAAACCTCATGCTGACGATGGTTCCCAACAAAAACTGAAGTATCCCTGCCTTATCTGTGAAGGAGAACATTATACCAAAGATGGTCCCTGACGATCTGAAGTTAGTCAACTTATGAAAGGCTCCAAAGGGACTCCAGCAATTCTCAAGGAACCCTTCCCATCTCAGCAGACCCAGATGGTTGAACAACCTTAACCATCTGCACCATTTGGGTCTCAATTTTTCATGATGAATGGTGTTGCACCTGTCTCAATCGCTACTTGTTCGAAGGATTATGTTGGCTCACGCTAGGCAGCAGGGAAGGAAGTCATTGATGGCCCACTTCCCCCACCTGTCTCTGGTTCTTTAGAGATTGAGAAGCCCAGCGCTGAACCCGTTGTAAGGCCACCTTCCAAAGGTGTTCTACGAAAATATTCCTATAATCCAAACGCCTGTGCCACTCAGCACTATAGCATTGTTGAGGATTTGGCACAGGCGTCTTCCACAATGTCTGCATTGGAAGTGCTTCAAAGTTTCCCATCGCAACGGAAAGCTTTGTTGTCCGCAATCGGTGGAATTGATCCCGCCGATTCTAGTCTTCTCACCTTCGACCTCGAAAATTTTTTCCCCCGACTTCCACATCAAATCGCTCTTGTTATCCAAGTCAGCATCAACGGCCTCAACATCCACAGAGCCGTTGTAGACGAACGTGCTTCAACCTGTGTTATGTCATCTGCCTGTTGGAAGGCCATCAGCTCTCCAGCTCTTACTTCATCTCCCAATGCCCTAGAGGCATTTGATGGTAGGGAATCAAAACCCCTGGATGTTCTGGAGAGTTTGCCGATCACATTACAGGGTAAGACAGTCAACGTAGAAGTAGAAGTGGTTGACGCCAAGCTTAACTACAATCTTCTTCTTGGTCGTAGTTGGACTCACGCCATGCTATGCATTTCGTCCACCCTCTTCCAGCTTCTGAAATTTTCTCATGAGGGCAAGATCATCACTGTTGAGCAGTTTTATTTCTTCACCTCATCCTTCGAGAAAAACGTACCTTACGTGGATCAGATCCCCAATCCCCTCGACAGTGTAGGACCCGGTCTTTTCAAGGACCCCGTCCTCATGGGTATTTTTCCCACGCCGCCACTGCACACCATTCAAGTTAACATGATCTCTAGGTCAGACGACCCTTGGATCATCCCTTCGCTTGAACAGGTGACCTCTTTTGGAGAGTCGATGCCTTTGACTCCAGTTGAGATTAATTATTGCGAGGTCATCACTGCATCCGATCCTCCTCCCTCTCAACATGCTCCTTCAAGCATGGCTTTAGATGTCTATTCTCAATCCCCTTGGCTCAGCGATGCAGATTCGCCTGATCCTTTAAGAGAATTCTTCCCTTCTGATGAAGCTATCATTGAAACGATGTCTCTTGAAGATCTGCCCTGGAGCAATGGACATCATCGTTCCTCATTCATGCCCGGCCTGGGGGCAATGTCTAATTGTCTAGAGCGCTTCGCATCTCAGGTTCCCACTCCGCCTTTTCAAACACCGACACCGACTCATGAGGTTCTTTCAGAGGGAAATCTGAAAAATGTCACACAAATTATGCCTATCAACATCTCCGTCAAACCAGGGGTAGTCGAGAACATTCACGTGGTAGTTACTTGTTATCCTGAAGAGATTAAAGTATACACGAGCCTTTTTCGCAAATTTAGAGATGTTTTCGCATGGTCCTATGAAGAGATGCCTGGGATTGATCACAGCCTAGTCGTGCATGAGATTTCCACCTATCCAGGTGCGAAACCCATGCTTCAACGTCTACGCCCAGTGCATCCCTGAAAATCCACAGCTATAAAGGCAGAAGTTGAAAAACTTCTTAACGCGGGCTTTATATATCCAATCCCCCTCACAGAATGGGTTTCAAATATTGTCCTTGTAGATAAGAAGCAGGGCACTATACGGGTTTGTGTTGATTACCGAGACATAAATCGGGCTTGTCCTAAGGACAATTACCCCACCCCCTTCATAGATCAGATCATTGATGACTGCACGGGGAGTGAGATTTATTCCCTTATGGACGGCTTCTCGGGTTACAATCAAATTAATATTTTACCCATTGATCAACATAAGACTGCCTTCATCTATCCGTGGGGCACTTTCGCTTACAAGAAGCTCCCGTTCAGCTAGAAAAATGTTGGGGCCACCTTCCAGCGTGTTATGGCCTATGCTTTCCATGACATACGTCACATTTTTCAGTCGTATCTAAACAATTTTCTAGCCCATTCAGCTCGACGTGAGGACCATCCTAAACACCTCCGCTAGATTTTCCTCCGCTGCAGATGTTACAATATTTGGCTCAATCCTCACAAATGCGTCTTCTATGTAGATTCTAGTCGTCTTTTGGGATTCATCGTCTCCAAAGACGGAATTCGCCTAGACCCTCTCAAGGTCGAGGCCATCGTTAACCTCCCATCCCCCTCCTTATTACAACAACTTTCGAGTCTACAGGGGAAATCCAACTTTTTACGGCGCTTTATTCCGAATAATGTGGAAGTGGCCAAGGGGTTTACGCGACTTTTGAAACAGGACGTTCCCTTCCATTGGGACGAGATTTCCCATAAATCCTTCAATAAGCTTAAAACATTGCTCGTCAATGCTCCGTTAATATGTATTCCAACTATCATCGCGATTTTACCCTTTATTTGGCCGCTACGTTTACCACGATAGCTATGGTTCTAGTACAGGATGACGATGATGGAAATGAACACGTAGTTTCCTATCTATCTCGGAATCTTCTCGACACGGAAACACACTATGCTCATGTCGAGAAATTGGCACTTTCCGCGGTCCAAGCTATTCATCGGTTCCGCCATTACATCCTGTTGCGTACAGTAACCGTGGTTTTTGACTGCAACCCCATGACATACATCTTGTCTCGACAATTGTTGGGGGGCAAGTACTCCAAATGGATTGTCATCCTTCAGGGGTTCGATTTAGAGTTCACCACTACTAAATCGACGAAATCATTGGTTTTTGTTGATCTTATTTGCTCTCTCCCGATAGACTCCGTCCCATCCCAATCCGAGGATCATATTCCGGATGAAACACTCTTTCTTATCAACACTTGTGATCCATGGTACGGTGACATTATCGTGTATCTTCAAACATCCACGTTCCGGTCCGAGTTGACGAAGGATGCTCGATGTTGTATTCGGCATCAATCTCAACCCTACCGCATTTTTGGAGATACCTTGTATCGAGTCGGAGTTGATTATGTGCTCCGCCGGTGCTTGACCCTGGAATAAGCTGAGAGAGTCCTGAATGACTGTCATAGTGGTGCCTGTGATGGTCACATGTCCGCATATGCCACTGCCCAGAATATTCTACGTGCGGGTTACTTCTGGCCATCTATATTCAAAGACTATATAGTTGTCGTTCGAAAATGTCATGCGTGCCAAGTATTTCAGTGCAAGATGTGCGCGCCGCCCCTACCCTTCCATCCTTTCATTACCGTAGGCCCTTTTGCTAAATGGGGCATAGATTTTATGACATCTAACCCTCACTTGGACGGGGGGCATGCTTATATAATCGTTGTCGTGGACTACTTCACTAAGTGGGCCGAGGCGATGCCTACATTAGCTGCCGATGGTAAGACAGCCGCTCAATTCATTTTCAACCATGTACTTACGCATTTCAGAGTTCCTCAAGCCATTGTCACCAATCATGGCACTCATTTTTGGGATTACATGATGGCTGAGCTGACATCAAAGTTGGGTTTACGTCATGATAGCTCAATGCCATACTACCCCTAGGCGAATGGCCAGGTTGAGGCCGTGAGCAAGGTACTGGTCACGATGCTTCAACGAACGATTGGTATCCATAAATCCAACTAGCATCTCCAATTTTTCTCAGCTCTTTGTGCCTATCCAATATCAATAAAGAGTGCAACCAGATTCACACCGTTCCAGTTGGTGTATGGTATGGAAGCAACTCTCCCGGTTGAATGTGAAATTCCTTCTCTAAAGTTGGTTGTGGAATTATTGCCCGACACTTCCCCGGAGGAAGAATGTGTCTTGTATTTGGAACGACTGGATGAAACCCGCCGCTTGGCTACCTTAGTTATTAAGGCATAGAAAAAGCGGGCTAAAGCCCATTTTGATCAATCGGTTTCTCCACGTTCTTTCATCGAGGGGGACCTCGTCCTCTTATATGACCAAGCACATGATAAACTTGGAGCAGGAAAATTCCAGCCCATGTGGCATGCGCCCTATATCATCAAACGAGAATTAAAAAATGGGGCCTATGAGCTAATCGACTACGAAGGTATTCCTCTGGCGCAGCCTAGAAATGGGTTGTACCTCAAGAAGTACTACGCTTGAATTATTCTTGTGTGGTGTGTGTACATAACTGAGTGATTTCATTTTTGTGCATGTGTGGTGTGGTGTGCTTTGTAAGCATCTTTTTGCTGATTGGGTCTTCTTGATTGTGCAGATGTCTATTACTCCTTTTGTTAGTTTCGCGGATGGTGCCTCCCGCAATACCAGGAATCTATCCTCAGCAGCCTGGGTAATCTACAATCTTGCTAGTGAGTTGGTCAATTTACAAGGTGTTTGTCTGGGGCCTACCACAAATAATGTCGCAATGTATAGTGCCATTTTGGAATTATTGAACAAGGTTGTTAACCTCGGTATTCATGCATTACTTGTGTATCTGGACTCACAACTTGTAGTATTACAACTTAATGGTCATTATTCAGTTAGGAACCCATCCATTTTATGACTGTATCTACGTATTCGTTTACTGGAAATAAATTTTTATTACGTTACATATCAACACATACCCAGACATATGAATGCGTTAACAGATGCAGTAGCTAATATGGTTTTAGATAGACATTTACGCAAATTTTAAAATGAACATCTTCATATGTAAAAAAGATCCATCCAGAAATATAAATATATATATATGTTGAAATGTTTGCAGTTTGTGTACATCGCATAAAATTCAAAAAATACATGTCTTTTTTAATAATAGTCGGAGACAACATGTCTCTCAAAAATATGCAAATGAATAGCCCTAGATGACTAATCAACATGGTGCTCGTGGTAACATGTCACCGCCCGCAGCAGTCACCTCAGTAAACGATGAAGGCGACTAGGCACCCCCACAGTGTGCCTCTGATAAGCCATTGGGATGTCTGCTAGATGAGCATAATATGGGATCAGGGTGCGTACCCTCAAAGAGTTCTACGCTAGCTCATCCCTCGCCACCCCCTCGCAGCCTGAGGTCACCGTGAAGTCAGGTTATCAGTGCGACATCAGGTGGGCTCTGGGGCCAATGTATGCATAAATATGGGATTTTTGTTAGAACATCCACGTATACCCAAAAAAATCATAAAATACATAAAATCAAAGAGTTTTACCCAGCTCCTCAAGTCCAGGTCTTCCATAGGGGAGTGGAAGAATCTGGGTTTTTCCCGTAAGTGATACCGGTGTAGGGCCGAGTCCTCTGTGAGAATTAGATATCATCGAGCCATGCAAAAACAGAACATGACATTTGTTGGCCGCTCTGATCCCTAGGCATGATGCCCATCCAAACCATCTGGCTCTCTAGTGATTTGCGACTATCGTTCCCACAACCTGGAAGATTGGTAACCGTTCAAGGATGAATGACACCAAGATAGATCCATACCCAAACTATTTCAGTTTGGACTTCTCGCACTTCGTCAATTGCCGCTTGATGTTCATTGTTACGGCAATGGCCCAATCGAATAGTGTCGGGTTCATGCATTTAGATGTTAAAGAAAAAGACATGTTTAGTTGCTTCATGCAGGTGCATGTGATCCTGCAAACCCGCATGTCTTTGAAACTACCCTGGTGCTAGGTTAGGCATGTGGATGTCGACCTTCCCACTACCTGATCTAGTTCCTGCCCCTGGGCACACTCTTTCCATCACCATTGCCATTTTTTCACCAAATGGCCTGGTACCTGTCAAGATCGGAATTGGACTTCTGTGGGACAATATAGTTATGAAATAAACATCCGATACTTAGAGCTCCAATACTTGGTCCCGAAGCCTGAACTTTTCCTCGTTTTCATCCAAAATACTGATCAAATACTGCAGTAATTTAGGTTGTGCCCTTAGGCATCATGTCAAGAAGAACTTCTTCAAGCCGCAATTTTGGAGAGCGGTCATGCATGTTTCGTTCTCCATGGCCATTTCATCCTCTTCACTATGCTCTCATTATTTCCACTCGATCACCATTGTGGCTGTGTACCTGCACCAAAATAGTCATGAACACTTCATTAGATCCTTTGAACACTAAAAAATTCAGTTGAATGGTTCAATTTTTGTAAAACTTGAGAGCGGAAAAATAGGAGGCACCATTGGTATGAAGCATTTTCTTGGCTTGATCGTGCCAATGAAGCGTGCCTTTGTAAAAAAGTAAGCCAATTTGTTGAGATTGCAACAAGATGATGAGCTTAGTGAAAAGATTCGCCTTCACTAAGTGGGCCCGCAGGCTATTTTTCGTGCAAGTCTATTTTTAGACTATGTCTATTTTTAGACATGTTGATCATATTCTATGATTTGCAGGATGCTATTTGTGGATGGTTGGTCAAGTTGGAAAAAAATAGATGGACTTCTATTTTTAGACATATTGGGTGGAATCTATTTTTAGATTTCCAGTCTAAAAATAGATATGTCGAATATTATTAGCTCTTAATAATATTTGGACTATAAACATTATCTTATTCTCTTGGAGCACTTCAGTTAAGTGCACAGATGTGGCACAGGAGCTGACAGAAGGAATTACGCTATTCCTGAGGGTTAAGTGGAGCTATTGCATGGATACTTCAGTTAGAACTCATGTGACAGAGTTTGGTGGAGTTATTGAGCTAGTTGATGGAGTTGTGTTTAGTTTAACTGAGTTAAACATAGTTGAGCTAGTTGTATCTAGTCTAACTAATTGATACACTAGTGAGAGTGGTGTGAATTAATTATTAATTAATTCACTAATTAATAACTCATTAATCAACTTAAGAATACATCAGTTAACTACAGTGCATGGACAGTTTCAGTGGAGACCGGTGAAGAGGTAGGTGAAAGAGCAGTGTGACTATCAGTTGTGACTATACTGTTGCATGATTTGCAACAACCAGTGATTGGAGATGCCAATGAGGATTGCGTGAGCAAGGCTAGACCAATTCGAGTTCATTCAGAGCCATTCTTTAGCATTGATTGCATAGTAGAGGCAGGCTATCAGGTGGCAGAGATTGGAGCATGTGATTTGCTAGATCGGGCTTGATTAGTGTGTAGCAATTGGAGATTGTACTGAGAGCTTTGTGAGGAGCTTTGTATAATGATTGTTACATGATCTCTATGACATATAATATAAATATAGTTGGGGGTTTTCAGCTTTAAGCTTTCCCATAAATACTGTGTTCATATGTGTGATTGTTTATGGTTTTAATGTGCGCATGCGATTATTTTTATTTCCGCAATTAATGATCAATGGTAGAAGAGATTCTGTATTGTGCATGGAGTTAAAATAGTGTGTGATAAGGAGAATCTCGGTGTATAAAATATCAGTTATCAAGGTTATCACATTTCTACACAATTGGTGCGAGTTCGTGCTGATACCCGCACCAATTAAGTAGAGCCTAATTTTACAAGGTCCCCTCAAGGATCCAAAAACACAATGGAATATAAAAAAATAGATCAAAACAAGGCTAAGGACAATGCCTGCCCAGAGAAAATGGGAACTTAAAGACGCAACTGGACAAAGCCTGATCATCACCACAAGTTTGGAGCTCACTATTGCTCTCCACAAGAGGTCAAAAGTAAAAGTGAATATGTTTTACTATTTTTGGCATATTTATAACTTTTCAAAGTCAAATTAGGTTTTGAAGGACATTTTTCCAATATTTTATTATATTTTGTCGAAAAATGGATTTTACGCTTGCTTTCTTGTGTAGCAACAGGTTTTCACGCAACTTGAACGACAATACGAGTTGTATTTTATACTTTTTCGGACTCAGTAAAAACACGAAAGAGCCACTACTAGAGTCATCTTTCAGCTCTTTTCTGACTCTCTAAACATGAAAAGATTTTTGAGTCGCTTGTCGTTTTGATCTCATTAAATTGGCTGCGAAACGACATCTACCCAGTATACGTTTACCCCTTTTTCGGGCTGGGATAGATTATTTACGAAAAAGAAATACCCTAGTCAATCGCAACTAGGAGGTTTTCTCAAACACAGTTTTCTACCTTTTCAGATCTGAGGAACTATTTATGAAAAGGGACTATTGGAGTTTACTTTTCCGCTGTCTTTTCAAACTCTCTAAACATGAAAAGACATCGAATTCTCCCTTTATCAGACTCGTTAAACCCTAATGACATCGGATTCCATTGTAATGACGATACTCAAGTTTCTCCTTCCTAGGGCTTGTTAAATGTATTGGGTTGGATTTGTCCGAAGGATGAAATTATATCACAAGCATATGCTATCCCCTTCGAGCTTATTTTCAAAAATAATTGGGGTACTCGCCAGAAATGGTGGGGAAAAATGGAACCAGTATCATCGTCGTGTCGGAAAAATGTCGCTCTTGAACATGGCACTTATCTGCATTCGTGTTGGGTTGGGGACATCTCAGCTCGTTTCTCCACTTGCCTCCATGGGTTTGGGTAATCCCTTTTGACCACTCATCTGCTCTTTGCCTCATCGTCATGACCTCAGATCTTTTGATGTCAAATACTGCCAAATCCATTGTCATGCCACCGATATTTTCAAGATAATTTGACCTTTGCAGTTCTCAACCCTCCTCTGATTCTCATCTGATCCTGATTCACAAACATTACGTTCCTCTGTCTCATGTCGATGATGTGGGAAACACTATGGCCCACCTTTTATCAAGGTCACCTCCTGTCGAATCCAACTCATTATCCAGGAAACTGATCTAGAGATTCCTTTCTGGTACCTTGGAGCCTGCATGCCTCAATGGCAGGTTCTTCACATTTGACATGGGGTTTTTATCTTTGGCCTACAATCGGATGATTCTGCAGGTGTTCAATGCCAACTCACTGTTCACATTCCATGGATTGTACCTATAGTACCCTGAGAGCCATTGTCAATGTTGGTGGTACCTCTCGCATCTGTTAACAACTTTCATCATTGGCTCGTAATCAGACAATGTTCTTTCATGTTCGAATTTGGCTTACTTCTTCACATGCTTGGACTTGTACTCACCCATTCGGGTGGTCGTGCAAGACCACTGGATTTATCGATGGGAATCCGGGCCTGCACGGATTTTGTGGATTATCATGATTGGCACTCATGACTCATTGATTGGATGGTGCATTCGCCACAGTCTATTCTTGATCCTCGGTGGGTGTGTCCATGCCTTGGATCTTATCTGTGTATAAATATCTATTATGGATGTGCACGCCCATACCTCATATCATGTATTTGAGATATCAGTTGGCATCTACGTAGGTTTCAATGGCGAGTTTTTCGGTTAGGCATGTTCTCATAAAGCATTTCACCCCTCTCTCTCTCGGGCCTCATGCTTTAGAGGGCATACGAGATACAATAATTTTCACCGTCACTGAAATCCCCATCCCACACATTGGAGGGCATTTACGCGACACAATGATGATGACATGACCTGGAAACCACTTTCATGACATGTATGACAAGGAAAATCATTCCCCTGAAGACAATTTCCTGTGAAAAGCCCTAAAAATAGCCTTTTTAGCCTTGGTACAACTAGCCAGTTCAGACCTCGTGCCAATGGGGGAAATCCACCAAAGAGGGCGCGCCAACTGGTGCTCTGTCCCAGTGTATCACCCGCGCCAGGCTTAATAAGGAGTATTTAAAAAAAATAAATGGTGGAATTTTGATTCCAACCAACTGCTGAACGAGTCTCTAAAATGAGTTGGGAGGTTTGGCTCCAAATCTCCATGTAGGGGAAGTGGTTTTCCACCTATCATGGAAGCTTCCTTGAGGATAGGGCCAATCCCACCATTGTAGGGATCCCAACTCCCCTTCCACCATCTATATAAGCTTGTCATTTTCCTTTTGCAAGCTAGCTTGAATAGAGCTGAATCAGTAGTAAGGAGACTATCATTAGACAACCGAAGAGAGAGAGACTTGTCCCATCCTGACGAGCTTCATCGAGACGTGCTCCGCTGTTGACTCGCCGAAGGAAGATCCAGCGTTAGAGCTCAGGTTGTATCTTTCTTTCGTTGTGATTAATAATAAGCAACTCGATTATAGTTCCATTAATGTGTTTATCTCTCATGCGATGAATTATATCTTCTTATCTTCTCACAAGTGATATGTGGTTACATGCTTTGGATTTTACATTGTGTGTTGTTGTTTCCTTGCGATGTCTGAGGTTTCGGACATGTCAGAACGGAAGAGATCGTGATCTTTCAAGCGAGGATGAGGAACACCATCTTCTCTTCAACGACAGCGTAGTGGGATTTGAGGTAAGCCTTTTATCGCATGTCAGTATTTTCAACTAGGAACTGCGTCTTTGCATGAATTGATTGTAATTGTTCTTCGGATTTCGATTTGAGGTAGTAGGAATTTGCCTCTGTCCGTAGAGGGGATTTACCTCTCCAGCAGAAGATATACATCAATGACCAGTAATCAAACGATTTCTCATATGGTCGACTTCAACTCATTCATTCCCATAGTGTAGAAATGTACCATTTGCGGTTGGTGAAGACCTTGGATCATGACTCGTGTCAAAATTTTTGGTTCACTTGTTAGCTCCTTCAGTTTCCTGCCAGTGACACAATTCATGTTATATGTTGCAATTCATCACAGTAAAATCCTATATGTTGGCACCTGAGTTGCGTGCAATACCATTATTCCACCTTTATAACTTGGTACTTTGAGGATCAATTGTGTGACATTAGTGATCAAACATCTCCTTGTGCATCATTGATCAAATTTTTTATATTTGATATTGGTGTTGAACGTCAGGATTACCCTCTCTTTTACAATTTTTCTCACGTTATTCCACCACTTTTTCATAAGATCACAAACCCTAATCAATGAAAAATGCTAAGGTTTGGTCTTAAGGATGCATTTAAATGATTGTCATATTATATTTTCATGATTTTTCTATTTGGATAAGTTTTTGTAATTTAGCTACAGAATGTAGCCTGTTCTATAGCTAACTGTGCATTCTGTAGCCACTCTTATGGTTTAGCAGGTTCCAAGTGTCAGTTGAGGATTTGGGCCACATGGGTGTTTCTAGAATCTTGCCTACATGGATTCTATCCTACTCACACGATCCAAATCGACATAAAAAGGAGCCTAAACACATGGTGAAAGTTACAAGTCAAAGAACGTTACCTACAACAGTAGGACTCCTGATTTTCTCTTCGTAGCAAACCATGAGTCCAACAGTCCTATTTCAATTGCAAATCAAGTTAGACACCTGTAGCTAGTTTAACTTGCAATTAGTTATGTAATTTCTCTTTAAATAGTGGTTCCACAGAACCGAGAGACAGTTCAGCACAGTTCATATTTCTAAGTGGATACTCTGTTTCTAGACCTTTTTTTAATAAAGAAGTTCAATTTGCCAAATGCTTTCTTGATTACACCTTTAACAAGCTAGGAGTCAACCAACTCAATTGCAGAGGGCCTCTGCTTCTGAAGGAGGTTTTTATTGTGTTTTCTAGTTAGATTTCCTTTACTCCGTTTTAGCAATTTCTGTTTATGCTTCATTTCCAGTTTTCAAATAGTTTAATGATAAATTGCAATTGTGAAGACTTACTTTTCCAAAAAATTTCATGGAAATAGAAACACTTTTTTCAAAATTGGGATAAGGATTGAAGTGCTAAGAAACCATAATTTTTTAGTTTTACTGTTCCTGTATTTTATTTCCATTAGAACATACTTGTCAATTGTCGTGTCAATAGATGTTTATGAAAGCCATTTTCAATATACTAATTCTACATTAAATGGTTAAATATATCACACATACAGTAGTTGATTTTATCTTGCTCATTGTCATTTGCTTGCCAAGGACTAAGGCATAATTGATTTCTTCGAAGGCATATCAAGAGGTTAAACACTTCACATTTGAATGTGGAAGACAAGTCAATTATACATTAGTTGATTTTAGTTAGATCTTACATGATTTTACTTTCAATACCCTCACTTAATTGCAATAATAATCTTCCTAAAAATCACTCTAAAAGGAATTAATCTGAACATGTTTTAAGAAAGGATGGTTTTTTT
>JAXQQM020089968.1:0-34322 GCA_034641835.2 Pinus albicaulis | reverse complement strand
AATACCATGGATTATCAATCCCAGATAGCCAAGAACCATGACTTATTTCAAAATAAAAATATTTTACAAATACTTAATTTAATTTAATTTTATAACATTGTTAGTTAAATCTAAAACACAAAAGGTTATAATTTCTTTCTAGTTGATATTGATATACTTCATGGGAATCTCTAGAGATAAATACATATTTTTCAATATAGAGATTCCCATGTAATAATATTGAAGATATACATATCAGGCATTTTCTGTTTGGATTCATGAAGATAAATATAAATTTATATTTTTAAATCTGAGATAAATATTAATTTGGTTTCATTCCATTTACTATGTATCTGTAGACAAAAAGTTCTCAAAAGGATTCTTTTCCTACTACATTGACAAAAGTCACACAAGCTTAGTAGGCGTGTTATTGTATATCTTGAATATTGATTCCAATAGTTATTCACCGGTAGATGTTTGGGTCGCATGTTTTTGTTTTCTTCAAAAATTATTTAATGTGTTTGAGTAAAATTTCATAATAAATTATTGGGAGAACAAATAAATTTTGAGATAGAGGTGGAGAGAGAAGGAGTGATAAGAGAGAGATGAATCTAGAATGAGAGAGATATCAGACTAGGGTAGGGAGAGAAAAGGAGAGGATAGAGATAGGGAAAGACCTGGAAGAGAGAGACAAGGGTACATAGATATGAAGGTGGGGGGGGGAGGTGGGGAGAGAAAGAAGGAGAGAGAGAGGGAGATAATGACACAGTTGGAGGGTGGAGAGAGAGAGAGAGATTTTGTGATGGGGGTGAGATAAAAGGAGAATGAGGAAGGAAGAGAGAGAGCAGAGAGAGAGAGATGGAGTCAGAAGGGGAAGAAATAAATAGAGAGAAAAAGGTGAAGAGGGAGTGACAAGGGAGAAATAGAGAGGGATCAAAACTCTATAGACTCAAACCTTTCCTAGAGTTTTACACTCAAAAAATAGGTTTGCACCTTCAGAGATTTGATCCCTCTCTTTCATAGATCAGTGGTTAGATTGATTCTAAAGAAACCTCAATTTTAAAACACAACCATAAAAGAAGTAAAAATTTAATGGCCATGCTATTTATGTTATAAAAAAAATTATTGGAGTTTTGAATATTGGGAAATATTATGACAAAATAAATTAAGAACTAAATTTCTGATTTATTAGTTGTTTGCTGGGTTTTTCTTCCACGTTTTTTTATAAATAAAATGATTTTATTAAATAATTTAATATTTTTATATAAAATGAATTAAATGAATAATACATATTTTTTTTAATTTATAAGTTATCATATTAAATTATATTTTTTTTATTCAATGTTTTTTTACCATCTTTATAAATTAAAAGAAATGGTTAAAATATTGTTATTGTTAAAAGTTTGACAATAATTTTATTTAAAAAATATAAAATGAATTTTTTTTATATATTGTTATTATTTTTTTTAATAATATTCTTTTCACAAGCTAAGTGAGAGATACCAAAAATATTGTAATTATAACATATCTCTGTTATGCATAGACTGCATTATGGTAGGAGGAAGTTATTCTAATAACCTGACATCCAAGGTAGGTATTGATATGGAAATGGGGTCTAAATTTTATTACCTTTTTCAAACTCCTCGAAAGCCAATAGAACTCCTCATTTTGTTCATCTCGTGGAGACCTTTCTAGTAGTGTATATTTTAGCAAGATTATTGTTCTGTCATCCTGATGTGGATTCCACATTGGCTTTGCCACATCACCATATGGAGAACCCCCTTTCCTTTTTCCTCCCCCTTGTATATATATATATATATCACACTATGCAGACTCAAGTCAAGCGCCCCCCTCCTCTGTACGTAATCCCAAAATTAAAGCCTCGGGAATTCTTGTTAATGCCTCCACACAAAAACTCTAGGGTATCGGGGAAGCGAGGCATGAATCCCTTTTTACATTAATTGAAATAAATAATTATGTGAAAATATATATATATATATATATATATATATATAACCACAGTATACTGACTCAAGTCAAACGCCCTCCTCCTTTGTACGTAATCCCAAAATCAAAGCATCGAGCATTCCTATTAATGCCTCCACGCAAAAACCTCTAGGGTCTCGGGGAAGCGAGGCATGAATCCCTTTTCACATTAATTGAAAATAATAATTCTATGCCTAATGACTTTCATTCACTTGACCTTCAACACATTTGGCACATTTCGGCATTTCCCAGTGGTATGGTTGCTCGACATGGTAAATTTCCCATCTAATGTCAGATTTATTCTCTTCGGCCAGCCTCTATCCACCAACCTATAACTCTTATGGTCTTGAAACCTTCTACATGACATCAAAACAAGAGGAAATCTGATACTAACATGACATCCTCTACATGGCCTCCATTTATTGCACATATGGGCATATCGAATGTATTTTTCTAGGTTCCATGTGACATGCAAAAAATGCACCATGTCACCCTCAGCACACGTCACATGGACATGTGGTCTACAGCTCACTAATGAATCTAGTATTTGATATTTCGAATATACCGGGAGTTCCACGTGTCACTCATTTATGGCACATATTTCCATGTTGAATTTATTTTTCTAGGTGCCATCTAACATGCAAAAAATACACCATGTCACCCTCTACACACGTCACCTGGGCATATGATCTATGTCTCACGAATGACTCATTGTACCTTCATGAAATTTGGCACATCTCTGCATCGGCCAATGGTCTAGTGCCTGAACATGCTAAATTTCCCATCTAATGTCAGGTATTTTCTGGTTGGTCAGCTTCTATCCACCAACCAATAATTCTTATATGCTCCTGTGACATTCAACATGACATCAACCCAAGAGGAAATCCAATACTAACATGACATCCTCTATGTGGCCTCCCCTAGGAGTGCCATGTGTCACTCATTTATTACAAATATGTCCCTATCGAATAGATTTTTCTAGGTGCCATGCGACATGAAAAAAAATCACCATGTCACCCTCTACACACATCACATGTGCCATGTGGTATATGTCTAACAACGACTCTGATATCTGATACTGTGAATATACCACTTATAAATAATTTTTTTGTTTTCAACTATTTCTGCATTCTACCATGACTTCGGGAATTATATGCTTATCACATCCTTTGCATGTAATACACCATTTATGCCCGAGGAACAACACTCCAATAAATGGCCCACAATCCCATGTTCTCTTGGATATAAAATCCTAGGTGTTTCTCCTTACACCCGCTTTGAAACCTCCATAGTAAAACCTCTAAGGTCAACCATGCCTATAAAGTGCTCATGTCTCAACAACTTGAATTCCTCCAACCTTCGCACATGCTCATGCCCCAAATTCAAATGAGTTAACAAGGCTTAAGCCTTTTCCTCTGAAGTCCATCCCTCCAGGGTCTTAAGGATTCAAGCCCCACACTTTAACAATTGTTTTTCTTTTTGTAATTTAGTATTCTCTATTAATTCAAATAAAATATACATTGTGACAAGATGAACGGAAAAAAAATATTCCCTCATTCCTACCAAATTTGTTATCGAGAAGATATAAAAAAAACACATTGTCAACGGAAAAATAAAAATAGAAAGGCGCATACAGATAGTTGAGTGAGACAAAAAAAATCCAAAAACTCGAATGCAAGTGACACTCATCCCTAATATAAATAATTCATTGAATTTTGGTTGTCCACTGTGTTACTCGGTGATAGAGGGGGACTAATAGGATACTGAACATGTCCTTCCATATGTTATAATATATTTTTCAAGCGCTCCATCCACTCATGAATCATTTTTTGTTCATGATAAATAGAATCCAACCAATATTTCATGCACCATTAGTTTCGTTCAAGGTCTTTCATGAAACCATTGACTCCATCCCTATGCTCATTTGACTCATGTCAAAGTTGCTCCGAAAGCAAAGTGATATGTTGAATATTGTTATCCAGAGAACAAAAGGGAGGGAGAATTTTGATTCTTCTAGGGGATTAAGCTAGTAATGGGTCCAATGCTTCCCTTGAGTCACACTTTTCCAAGTAGTTTTCAGCCACATGGCCTTGTGGCCCTACATCAAAATGGACTCGGCCTTGTTGATGTTGCATGGAACCCAAATTTGCAAACACGCACCAAAAATAAAAAAACCCTTTTATAGGAACACCAACCCCTCTAAAGCCGCCAATTTATCACAAAACTCCTAACCCCAATGTGACTAGAACGGTGGAAACAACCAAACATCCCGGTGCCTATTAATTTAATTCTTGTGATAAGCCACTAGCTTCCTATCCGAAAGTGGCGTCTATTTGCACTAAATATAAATATCATAGATTGATTTTCCACTTGCCACAAAAAGGTATTATTATGTAAAGGCATAAGAGTCACAGCTAAGACAACTCCAACATGAAGAGATACCTTCACACCACCCCAAAAAGCTCCAAAGTGCTCCAAAACTTAACGAGGGGTGGATAACATCATAAAAAATTGACTAGAAATAACCAATATTTAACCAGTGTTTAAGCAAATAGATAGAGAAAGAAAAACTATAGATAAGGCCAATGGCTATCTAAAAATGTTATTCAAAAAAATAACCAACATGGTAATTTAGACCCAATCGCAAGAGGCCTACCAATGGGCCTGATTCCCCTTTCCAGAATGTAAAACATCAGTAAGCATATGGGTTCCTTTCCTCTTGCCTCCAAAACTCTTCACTTTTTATCAACATAATCGGTTGTAATTACCAAGAGCATACCTATAGACTTGACATAAACACATTCATACCAACAAAAGGAGAGAACATAGACCAACCTTGAAAATGGTTTTAAGAATTTTAATAAAATATAGAAGCCCGATGCATTCCCTAGAAAATCCAACCCTTTTTTCCAAATCCCACCTATTTTACTCCAACAAAACCACAAAGACATAATAAACTGACCAAGGAGGCCACCTTGAAATCAGGTCTTAAATAAACACCCCTTGAGTCACCTCAGTGCAATTTGTAGCACCACCAGAGCTAGCTTGAGCCCCTTCCGAGATTGTCACAACTTTAAGGGAAAGGGATGACACAACCAAATTTATACCCTGCACACTTACAAAATTAATTCCTTCAAACACGTTTACTACCATAACCTCACACATCCAACAAAAATTTGGAAAACATGACCTACCATATATGACCCTTTCATTCTTTAAGGATATTGATACACTCCTTCAACATAAATCGTACTTGACACACTTATTAAATTCCTTTAGCATGTGGACGAGGGTGTAGAGGCCCCCTCAGTCCCTTTAGTGATTATTTTTATCACCCCTATCAATCATTCTATATGATTCCTATCAGTAGATCAACATCACTCTAACTCATAGGATGAGGCCACGAAGTGGCTAATTCTTGGTTGGACTCTTGATTTCCCTACTTCGTTAACTAGGCTACCACCTTATTTGCCATTCTACGATTGTGAGTGGTGATTGCATAAGGGAAGGAGAAAATAAAATCCTATATACACGTAACCAAGTCTTTAAGACACTAGCTATTTACCACTCTTGACAAAGGGGAGAAATTATTAATTTTCTAGAAGGAATTGATCACCAATTATGAGTCTCCCCTGATTTGAATACAAGAAACACCCATTCTTTTCGGAAATAGAAACCCTTTTTCCAATACAATGGATTCAACATAATTGTTGGTATTACACCCATAATACCTAGAAAAAAGTTCTAAAGTGTTACCCTTGCTATCCCCAAGGATAGTACTAAGTCGAGTCAGTCCTGGGTTTCCATTGGAGGCCCCATGAAAATTTAGTTTAACAAATCCTTCCATAGGAATGGAGAATCCATATAAATAGGAGCCCGAGCTCTTACCATTAGAATATTTTGGGTTCCCACCATTTATTGCGATATCTAGAACTTACTGAGGATCAACGCCTCTTCCCCTTCATATTTTGAGTCTTATGTATCCCTTTTTTATACTCGAATCGTTTCCCTTATATTTAGCATTGAACTTTTCCATACAATTTGGACTAAATTTATTTGATAATTAAAGTAATTATGTTTCTCTCCTTCCACAAATTACAGAGGAGGAATCTTAAGACAACGATCCAAGAATGTCTCACCATTATATTTTTAACTTTCGAACCATGGATCTTGTTTGGCCGCAATGCGTACACAAAACCACACACCATTAATCTATACATTCCCGTCATTGATCCATTGCATTGACTTTGATGAAATTTTGATTTTCTCCTATTGACAGATAACGATTTCATTTCTAATATTTGATATAAAGTTGTGCATATTATTGATGTTGGTGATATTCTTTTCTTCAGTCGTGAGATAGTTTTGGATGATGAAGGGCAGAGGACTGTCATGGCACATCGAAATTAAATATACAATGAAAATTTTTATTTGTGAGTTAGAGTATGCTAGCATTTTAAAGAAGTTACGAAGCTCGATAAAGTTGGTATTTTAAAGAAATATTGGAAATGTCTTTAAAGGTGGAGTATATTTGGTAGAGTTGGTTGCACATTTTCAGTTGGAATTATAAAATTTTATTATTAAAACTTTGGCATAAAGATTTAAGATTTAATTCCAAAGTTTATTTATAGCATAAAAATAGTTTGACATGTAAAGTTTGACATTTTGTTGGAGAGATAAGAAAATTGACACATATTCAAAAGTGGCTTGGAGTATAGAATTTACAGTGTAAATATTTGTATTGGTTTGTTGGCATAGTCACTCCCATATGGAACTTTGAAGTGTCGCTATTATCCAGGGAGTGAAATTGAACAGTTTTCTCAATGCGAAAGTATACCGCAGAACATCATCAATGTTTCTAATGTTACAAGTGTAAGGCCTCGTGAAGAAGTTTCAATTGATGATAAATCTCTTTTACAAGAAAACCTTTGTTCGAAAATTATTAATTACTAAAAAAACCTCCCAGATTTGATGATCTTTTTATTTTGCTTGAATTATGATCAACAATTTTTTTTTATTTTTTTTTTCTGAATTTGATTAATCTATTAATATAACAAAAATTTCACAAAGAGGTTCCAGCCTCAACGGAACTTGCCCAAAATAGTGGCATTCTTACATTGCAAAAATGTTGGAATATTGTTTACGAGACATCCCAGACAAACTAGACCATTAACCCATGCTAGACAAACTAGAACATGCCGCCCATGTAGGGGAAACTGGACTTGGACCATTAACACAGTGTCATGACCAAAAAACTAAAACCATAGACGAGATAGCATGAAGAGCCCTGAGTAACATGACTCCGCCGAAAGACTATGAAGAGAAAAACTATTAATTTTGACCAAATTATGTATCATGAGAAGTGGATGGGGGTTCTTCGACAATCCGACAACCATAAGCATACAAATCATCTACGTCAGCCTTCTTGTCTTCAATGTCGTCGGAGCCGCCTCGCTTGAAGTCGTCATGGTCATTGGAGCAGCCTCGCTTGAAGTCGCCTAAGTCCTAGTTTTCACTGCAACTGGGAGCCTTCCTCTTCAAACATGCATTAGGAGGAGTGTTTTTCTTGTCAACAGTGCTCGTATCCATCCCGACACCAGTCTGCTCAGCATCTGAAGTTGATGGTTCCTCCTTGAGCTCTATGGTGATGGTGGCAATGACTGTAGGCCTATTCAGAGAGCAGGGGAAACGAAATTGGGCAGTTTGGGAATGCGCAGGGAAGATGGTCTGAGAGGCAGGGATGTGGGGAGAGCCCATCTCGAATTGAGATTTCCCATGGCACCCATGCCCACGACCACTTCTAGTTTCAGGATAGCGACCGATGAAATTATCAGAGGAGGGGGATGAGGAGTTAGTAATGGACGTGGAGGGCTCGCGAGAGGATTTTCCATGACTACTGCCTCTCCTACAGCGCATACGCTGGCGAAGGCGTGACATTATCCTCCGAGCAGAGTGGAGCTTTTGAACAACAAAATGATTGGAGACAGATTGGGCAAGAGTGGTGGAAGTATGAGAGATCAGGGGAGTTTGAAGGGTGTGTAGAGGGCGTTCTCTTAGAGTAGAGGAATTTTCATTGAGCAAATTGAGCCTCAGAGTGCAGAGAGGGCTCTGTGAAATGTGAAGACCGGGCGCAATTTCAATACAACAGAGAATGGAACAACGTCTTCCTGCGCTGGTTCGAGAGCTGTTCTCTATAACACCAGGGGAGAAACATGAGTGCAAGGGAGGCAGAGCGGGAATGAAGTTTCCAGAGAACACCATAGCTGTTATGGGAGTGGGCTAGTCTTGGCGACTGTGCTACATTAATGTAGTGTAACAAAGGACGGTGGGCAGATTTAAATGCAACCTCGCATGAGTTTGGGTGGCGGTGTAATAAATCCATGTGCCAACCCAAAACCATATCAACTTACACCTGTGGTTGATCATCCGCATCCATGGATCACCAATTTATTTGTTACTCAGTGGAGACTATTACATTTTGGAGAGAAATTTTTGAAGTTGTCTATGACATGTTGTGAATTTTTTTGTTAAAGTTGAAATTGTTTGTCAAAATAGGTGAATTTTCGGTTGAACCCTATAACTAATTTTGATTAAAATGACTCAAATTAAGAATGTATTATAAATTTTAAATAATAACCTCAATTCTACAATTGATGAACTTGTAACTATCAGAAAATAAAATCTTGTTGATATTTCATTCTCTTTACATGATGCATTGGAAACAGTTGAATTTCTCAAGATTGAGTCTTAAGTATATCAAGACCATCTTAATTATGAATAGAAGTTGAAGAGTAATGAAGCCAATTAAGGAGAAAATCTGGATGTAGTAGAAATTCATGTTCAAGCAAGGGTATGCAAGAGCCATTTGCATACGGATGTGAATCCTCCCATTCCAAAAACTTTTATAACACCGTGGGAAGAAATTACGCATATCTAACTAAAAAATGATTTGTGTTATAAAATGGATAAGCTGGATGTATATTTTCATATTCCTGATTGTTCTAAAACTATACAATTTTGTAGTGCCATATTTATGGATGATGTTATTCCAGAGCAAATTGATTGATGCCAACTGTGTAATAGTGTTGTAGATATGAAAGATCATTCTTTTCATCTTCACCCCTGTGAGAATTGTGGAAAGTGCAATCACCATTCAAATAGATATTCCAGAAAGAAGATTACTACAAGAGAGAAACTAACTTTTGAATGGTTTGCTTCTTGGGATTGGTTGAAAAAACAACGAATATTTACAAGTCATACCATAGGATATGTTCAAGACTGTTGACCAACCTTGTAGTGATGAAGAATAATTCATCTTATCACCCTGTATCTGATAAGGGGGGAATTTTTTATGGTATGCTACAGGTTCGAAGATGTCAGGCAAGCCTAATTCATATATCCACAAGTGATCCTGAGCCAGTTAATTTACCAGTTAGAGCCAAATTTGTAGCCAGAAAACCATCCTTTTTTGTTGAATGAGTTGTTTCTGAATGGGCACTTCTAGATTCAAAATTGTTAAATGACCTACATTAATAGTTCCAGAGTTGGTGCTCATCTTAAAACCACATCTGTTGTTGTTTTGGGGACCCTATTAAGGTTTGAGAGTTGGCGTTGGTTGATATTTTGATTTCTCCCATATTTTGGAATAGTTTGTTGTTTTCTCTTAAAAACCACCATCTTCAGTTTGTGGTCATCCTTGAAAAATAATTTGAGAGACATTAAAATCTTGGCTAAGATGCAATTTTTCATTTTGATCTCTCATTCTTGGACTTTGATACATCCCTCCAGATTGAGGGGGGAATGCTAGACATATAATCCTCGACATTAAGCTTCATGTAGTTTTTGTTATGGTGAGTGGTTATTAGAGTATAAGAATACCCAAAAAATAACTTAATGGTTTCATGTATGTATGTATGAATATTTACATATTGTAAATAATTCATTGATATCAATATGTAATATACAGTTGAATTAGGTTTCCCGTTTGGTTGTCTTACACACAGGACAAACGCTTCTATCCTGACAAATTTGATGCATGAGCTATGTGTTGCAAGTTCTACTTGCTACCATATGAATGGAAAGGAATAAATAGCTTCATCTTTCACTAGAATCTATGATCACAATAATTCATTGATAACAAATCTTCCTTTAAGGAAATTTCTTCCATGACCTCATTTAGCGAAAAATCGACACATCGCATCTGATGCAATGTAGTGGTTTGACCTTACAAATTTGTGGGTACCTCCAAATCTCGTGGTGATATGCTTGGTGAAGATATCGCTCTAGAATGAAATATTTTTAGCAGCAAAATAATCCAATTATGTAGAAGCAACAAATGCATTCTAATCATTGTTAAGAATGATCATAAAAACACAACGACACCCATGAAATCTCACAAAATTTGTACTAATCAACTTATATAAATAAGATGATTCTCATGCATTTACTTTCCCATATTTGATGCACTTAATTTAAGGGTTAAAGTGAATATGGACTCTAATACTAAGAATGAAATTGAGAGGGTAGACACGTTTACACAAATTAAACACAAAAAAGAAATATCTATTACCATTTTTCATTCAATTACAATATAGTTATATAGTTGAACTTAGATCAAATTATTTCAAATATTAGAGATAGGAGTTGAGAAAATATCTGAAAAACGTCCTATAAATCTAAAACCAATTCCAAACTCAACCTGTAAGTTATGGAAGGCTTAAGTTAATAAAAGCTTATACCAACCATTTCATAAAGTGAGATTCATAACCATAAATAGAAAAAAATATTGAATTTGTTTTATTTATAATATATATGAACATCATTATTACCAAAATGTCGATTTTTTATTTTAAGAAAAATAGCTTTAAATATTGTTATTAATTATGATTACAAATTACATTTCATTAGGTGATAGGGTTGTATGTTCACTGTGGAAGGGAGTATATGCCATTTTGATACCTCGTATTGTATAAGGGGATATATGGAGTCGGAATGATCACTTTGCATGTTTCATGGAAATGAATTTTTGCACATAGGTTGTAGCAATATTATGACAGAACACTATTATGACACTAAAAAATAAATACACTGAAATTTTTTTACATAGCAAGTAGCTATTGACCCAACAAAGTAGTATATCTGGACATAGAGAAAAAAGATGATTACAGAGCAAATCAACTGATTGTAGTGTAGCCTTGGTACATTGAAGAGGGAAATCAGTGAATGAGAGTGCCACGGGGATGAACCTGGTATGTTGGAAGTTGTATTAGTAGTTGAAGAACTCAATCATTATACCGTAAGATAAAAACCAGAGAAAATCTAAATAGGGTGAAGAAAAAATGACTGAAGATGTTGTGAGGAAAAAAAATGAAAGGGGTATAGGAAGGGAATAACCTGACATTATACATCTACATAATCTTCTTCTTTATACAAGAGTTTCCAAGGTGATTAGTAAGAAAAAAATCACAATTTAATGAGAGGTGAAGGAAAAAAAATAAGACAGAGTATACGGTTGCACAACAAGAGCTCTATCTACTTAAATCTAAAGAAAATTGTATACCTTGTTAATTCAATGAAAATAAATTTTTTTCTTTATCATTATTTGGAGAGGGACAGGGAAAAATTCAGCAAACCTTACCATGCTCCGAACTCACAGACATGATCACCTAGTTCAGTTTCCCTACTTTGTTTTTTACTTTGTCTACAGATAACACGAAGTGGCCTGACTTGCATTCTATAATGCCTTGAAACATACATTCTCATCCTCAAACTTGGAATGGAAGAATAAATTAAAATGCTAGTCGCTATGTACATGCACAAACAATTCAATATCTTCCATAATATAGTATTATAGGGATATCATGGTGCTAAAGCCGATTGGTATAGGTGTGTTATCGCTCCTTCTTAACTATTTTCTTAAACATTTCAAGAAAAAATCTTGTTATTTCTTATCATATCTTGATATATGTGAACTGCATGTTATAAAGTTTCCTAGGTACAAGTGGAAACATAGAGGGTCGACTCACATTCATTGGTTCTTCTGGTTGCATGGAGCATTGGATATGGAAACATTCGATTGGTCCAACGTTGCTACTATCGACAAAGAAAAGTGTTTCTTCAAAAAATATGTCACAACTTGGAATCCACGTGAAATACATCTTTGAAATGTGATGATCCCTCAAAGCGTGAATGACAATCCTTGTCATTTAAATATGCAACAAAAATTTCCATGCAATCCTAAAGACGATTATGAACGTTTGGTTAATCATGTGGAGAGGCATACAATATGTAGTGTTGATTCCTCTTTACATAAAAGGGAGCAATATATTTTGTGTAGATATGATAATCCATGTTAGGTTCGTGCAAATTCAACATTGTACATAGATGAGAAAGCGAAAAAAAATATGAACCAGCGAAAAATGATGACCGTTTAAATGTACACAATGTGGATTTTTTAACAATGTGGCGAGCTTGTGTTGTTTGCCAACCTGTTCTCTCCTTACATGAATTTATTATGCATATTCCAAAATATGCTTCAAAGGAAGAAAGGAGATGAGAGATCTATTACGATATGTTGACAAGAGTTGCTGCAGGTACTGTCTCAAAGGTTCATGCAGTTTTCGCCTATAGAAGGTTCCTTGCAGAAATTCTTGTTGATCATGACATTGTAGCGCAACAAACATGTGACTTTTTGCTAAATATACCTCTTATTGTTTGTATTCCCAAATTTGTCCTATTGAACACTGGGAGGAACGTGTATGAAATTATTTCATTCCATTTCGATGAATTTTTGTGTGGAAACAATTTCATTAAGTTTTATCAATGTCGACCGGGTTTTTTGGAGCATTTGTGCTTGATAGAAATATCAAGATATTGGAGTTACGATGTAAGGCGTAGGCACGAGGCATGGAAGGACCGATATATCCATGCTATTGTTTATGTTTGGCCACGATTTTTTTTTGTTCCTGATGAAGAGTCTAGAGGATTTGAGATCTTTTGTTGGAGTGAGTGGATTTTATACAAGCCATTTCCTGACATTTCTTAAGATATGGGCTCATCAACTGGAAGTATGATTCAAAATTGGAGGAAATTTAGATATCTCACTTGGCAGGTTGATCAAGACCCTTTTCTAGATGAAGGAAGTGATGATGTTGAGACCATTAGACATGAAGAAAATGTTGATCAATATTACGAGGAGTGGCTGGTTGTTTTCGCGATTGTTTCCTCGAGGCAATGTAAATTTTTATGACCTTGACATTCTTGGTATAAGGGACTTTGAAATTCAATATAATTGCCAGCAAAGCATGGCAACATATGACTTTTTACAACAGGGCATCCATTTCATAAAATATGTGCACCCTGTGGGTGTTGTGAATGGAAAATATGTAGCAGAAACATATTTGTCACCTTCCTCTCTATCAGATAACCAACTAGTTGCTTTTGAATTTTTTTTTTTGGACACTTTTTTAATGGTGGGAATGATGATGATTTGAAAATGATTATTCAAGGAACACCTAAAACCATGAAATTTTATTTGATTCACTGTATTTCCTACGATCTATCTCATTCTAAGATGAATGATAAAATTCCTTTGTTGCTACTTGGACCTACTGGTATAGCTGCATTTAACATATGTGGAAAAACGATATATTTTTCTTTGAAAAATCCTATAAAATATATGAAACCATTGTCTCTCTAGACTCTCGGATCTCGCAGTGTTCAAGAATAAATGAGGGATGTTCACTATATATTGATTCATTAGATGAGATTTATAGATCCAAGACTTTTCATACATAGATAGATTCATGTTTGCCAGAAGCCTTTCCCGAAAACAAGGATTCTCCTTTTGGTGGTAGGTCCATCATTATTATGGGTGATCTTGTCCAGCTTCCCCCTGTTAGGGATATAACTTTTTATGTGTGCAGAACAACAGGGAATGTTTTGTGGGAAAGCTTCAACATTGTTGTTACTTTGGGAAAAGTTATAGGCAACAAGGTGACAATCTGAGACAAGGATCTTTTCATAATCTTCTCATGAATATTAGAAATGCATAGCATGTTCTTTCATATTAAGATCTTCTCATGAGTTGTGTTGATAGTTTCTTAGAATGAAAGGGGAAGAGTTTATTTGATTCCTCTATTCACTTGTTTGCAACAAATAATCTTGTTAATTTCCACAATCGTAAAATGATAAAATCATTAAATTGTCGTATTATGAGATGTGTCACTTAATGCAATAGAAGAACATAATTACATGGCAATGATGATGATGTATTGGAGCGTTAAGTGTTTCTATGTCATGGATCACATGTCATGTTAACGTGTAATTTGTAGGTTGAGGTTGGGTTGGTTAATGGTGCAATTAGATATATTGAAGATATTTTCTTTGTGTCTGGTTCGAATCTGCAACAACTTCCTCAGTTTTCTACAGTTCCTTTCTAAAAATATTGTGGTCTTCTATTTGGTACGAACTATCCAAAATTTTATACCCATTCTTCCTATTATTAGGGGGAATCTTAAACAAATTCCATTGAAAATGGCATGGGAGTTAACAATTCACAAATCACACGGGAAAATTTTACTTCCAGTCACTATAGATATTGGAAATAGAGAGAGGCAGGTCTTCACATTTACAGCTATGTCCAGAGTGAAATCGATAGATGTTTTGCAGATTTCACCGTTTTTTCTTTTCAAAGTTTTACAATGCAAGATAGTGCATCTGTTACACATTGAAAGAAAGAGGAGGAACAATTGAAGTTGATATCATTTAACAAATATTTATGTTGATTATAGTTTAGTAATTTTCCATGTCATTTTCGTTGGTTGTAATTATTTTTTTGCACATTGATAGGTTGTTAGTTGTGATTCTTGTTCATTTCAATCGGTTTGTTGAATGGTCAACTCAGTAAATTGAAGATTTGGAAGAGGTTGCATGCGTCAACATTTGTTATGTCGTTGTGTTCTTATTTCGTCCGTCAAAGTTTAGCTATTTATGCTTTGTTTCCCCCTTTTTTCAATTGTATTACATTTATGGAAACATTAATTTTTTCCAGCTTTGTCTTTCATATATATAGCTATGTACTATATTTTATTTTATTTTTCTATCATTGAAATGCAACTATGGAGAAATATTATGGCATCTATAACATGAAAGTGATAAAATCTATTAGAGAACAAATAACTTGTGTTGCATACTTCCAAAACATGCTAGACAAAAAACATGGTTTCCATCCTTCTTTTGTTGATGGACATTTTCTTGTGTTGAATGAAATGAAATTAGATGTTGAATATTTGTATCATTTTCACCAGCAAGAGTCTCCAAGGAAAAGAAGAAGGGATTGGTTAGAAAGCATGAAGCATCGTGACAATTATTGTGTTGATTTGAATTGGTGTTCCTTCTATCGTCATTCTTGGTGTTATTTGGAAGATGCTAACATTTAGAAACTCTATTATGTTGCACTATTTAGAGTTGAAATTTTTGCGTCTAATTGTTGATGTAAGAAAGAACCATTATATGTGAAACAAATATTTTTGTTGCAAGGTTTTAATATTGATGTTGGAGTTTTTTTAGTGTGAATATATTGATATATTTATGTTTATTTATTTTTATTTAATTTGTAGGATTTTTAAATAATAATAGAATATTATTCTTAATATAAAAATATTTAAAAATATGATATAGTAAAATGTATTAATATTATTATTCTTTTTTATTTTTCATATTTTTATTGTTTTAATAATATTTAAATAACTAAATTTTTTATTCGTCTTCGTATAAATAATTTAATATTATTATCAATAATATAAATTTATTGTTGTAATTATTTATTTATTTTAATTAATTTTAAGTTTTCTTTTTTTAATTAATTTTTATTTATTTATTATTATTATTGTAATTATTTATTATTTTATATTTTTTAATTAATTTTTTTTTTAAATTCAATATTGTAATTATTTTTTTTTAATATGATTATTTGACATTTAAAAAAAATTATTTTTATTATTATTATTTTTTCCGTATTTAAATATAGTGTAAATTTTAATTTTAATTATTAACTGTAATTATTTATTTTGTGCTTAACAATATCAATAATAATTTTTAATATTACTGTTTAACATATAATAAATTTTACTATCCTAATTATTTATTTTCTGTTTAACAATATTAATATTAATTTGACGGTTTTTTATTCTTGAAAATCATGAAAATTCGGTAAGATTTTAAGAAAATCTGGCAGGGATTTTTGTAATTTCACTTTATAATTATCAAACGTTAATATTTTGGGTGGCCTAGAGATTTTTTATGGTGCTGAATCCATTTCCACCATCAGATTTCTTAAATTTTTTTGGCCCAGATTCCGGCGGCAATTCCTCCTTGTTAAACAACTCCTTAAGTATGTATGTCTTTGTTCTTCAGTTACATTAACTAATGTAGTTGTGCATGTGATTCATATATGCCTATCACCATTTATCAACTATATTTATGAAATATGTAATTGTGCCAGTAAATGTATATAAGTTCAAGTTCATTTGTTTTATTGATTTGTCTCTTTTGTTTGAATTAAATAAGAGAAGTATATAGGTGTGTTTGGTTAAATGGAACATGCCAGTCTTATAGCTTGAATTAAAATTTTCATAATGTTAACTATATAGATGTAATGGCTTGTAGAAGAATAAAGATTCGGAATACTAATCGACATTCGAAGTGCTTGTCTACCGGGTAATTTTGATATGGACAGAGGGAGGTTGTTCTCGGACTTCCAAATATTTTTGTTCATTAGATCGATCAATCAAGCACGTGAAATCATTCTATGCAGGGTTTGTTATGCTCTGAAATTCCTTTTGTTCGAAGATACATGAAGTATCTCTAAGATCACGACCTGCAACGAGCATTTTGGGTAGTTGCAACCAAGGTTTGAATGTAGTTACCGTTGAGCTACCAATCCTTAAAAGGCTACATGATCGTCAAAGCAAATTGTTCAAGTTGATGCATTTAGTTCGAGAGACTTGAGGGATTTTCGAGCAAATTATATGTATTGGAAGATGAGGATAGTAGAATAGATTTAAGTCATGCCCAGAGTTGCTACACAATAGTGAACCATACACCTGTGTGTTTAAATTTATACTTCACAAACTCTTTATATATGTGTGGGTCTCAGCGTGGGGGAAGAATAATATTATTTTTATATTTTTCCTACATAATATACTAGCTTTCTTTGTGTGTAATTGGTGGGAGTTTCATATTCTTGTTTTACGCTCCGGTATGCATTTCACGATTTTACTAGGGCCCACTGAAACCGCAACCTTATGCCATTGTCTTTTACTATTTGTTGTAGATTTACAGTGGTAGTTTATATCATCATTATCACTTATTTCTCAATTCGAGTGTTGGAAATTTTCTTTCATGTGGGCAATTTTCTTTCATGTAGTATGAGTTTTGTTTTCAAAGTTTTGTGAACTTCTCATTTTGATTATTTGATTTCTTTTTTAAATGTTAAAAAAATGATATGTGGTATCTCATATGTAAAGGTTATAAGAATAATTACTGTGAAATGATTTGTGGTATCTCATGTAAAGTATATAAGAATAATTAATTACTGTGAAATGATTTGTGGTATTATGTAACGGTTATAAGGCTTAATTACTGCGAAATTGAATGATATAAAGAAACCAACTTATTAACACGTCTACCTATAGAAGTTGTGTGATTATAGTCCCAAGGTAATTGAGTTGTATTGATAAGTAAAACCTTGTATCTTATAACGAGACCTGAAAGCTCCATCCATTCTTCATAGGGCACTAAAATAGGTGTGAGCGCTTGCCTCATCTACATACAACATTGAGGGCCTCACAAACTTACTATCCCTTGTCGATAATTAAATAGACTGTGTCGTGCAGCTCAATATTAAAACATATTTTCACACTATTAATTAGTGTAGCTATTATAATGTATTGTAATTTATTTCATTCAATTTAATGCATTTTCTATTGTTTATTTTTTATTATACTGCGTTTATTCCTAGAATAAATATTATATTGTTTATTGCTTTTTCTTTTCTCATTTTCCATATTTTCGTTCCACATACTAAAATTTTTCATGCTTTGTTGTTTGCAAGTAGTACAATTTTGGACAATCAAGATATTTCAAAGTTTTTTTCATCTATCCATCAAATCAATGCTCAAATGGAGTTTATTACTCAAGTGTAAATGCAAATAGATATCTAGCAAATATGTTTGATTATCCGTGACGATTTTTTTTTTTTTTTTTTTTCTAATAGTATGTGAGTAGAAGACTTATAAGAGAATGGCTTCAAAGGCAAAGTAGTCGTGCCTTTTATGTGTTTTTAATTAGTGTGTTGCGTGTAGCCGCTCAGGTTGTACTTTCCAGAAGGATTTTTATGTTTTTTTTGGGCATTGTATTGTTTAAGATTCTTATCTTTGGTAACATGTAATTCAAAGGTAAATGTTGTTGAATTTAGTATCCAATTATACAATGTTATGTCTCCATATTCACTTATAATAGTGCTTGATTTTATAATTATTATCGTAAGTTGTAATAATTTAAATTTTTTCATCTATGTAATTCATCAAAAGAAGTACATGTACATTTTTATTGTTATTTTTTCCACATTATTTATCTTTATTTTTAACATGATTGTCCATACAGCAACATTTTTTTTTTAGATTTTAGAATAAATGTTAATTACAAATTATTGAGTTAAATTTTATTATTTACAAATTAAGTTTACTTATAATATTCTAATTTTGGAAAATATTTTCAAAAAATAAATATAACTATCTGAAAAGTTAAAATGTCATAAATAGATTTATTTATAAAATAATTATTAATAAAAATAATATTAAGAAATTGTAAAATTAACCTAACCAAAAACTATTAAATAAAATGACAATTTATCTTTACACATTTCTTATATCGAATAAAACCATTTAACATAAGTTTACAGCATTATTGCTTAGTATCTTTTTCATATGAAAAAAATTACAGAATTCCTTTGGGGTGAATGTGATCATATAAATGCATTATATTAAGTGTATGATTTAAGCACCACAACTTTGGTGGAGGGGGAATCAAAATTGATAGTAATCTAGTGATATATGAAAACATCATTTTATGAAAAAATGGTGGAGAAAAATTAAATAATTAAACTATTAAAAAAAATTATGATTAATAAAATATATTAATGGGAAAAATCTGAAAAAACATTTCTATTAGAAAAAAAGATATTGTTATTAAAAAGAATTCAACAATTAATAAAAAGTAACCAAAAAAAATTATAAATTAATAAATATTTATTATTAAAAATAAGTATGGTAATGAATGAAAATCAAATATTAGTTATAGAAAAATCTATATATTTAATTTTTTATAGTTAATTTAAATTTTAAAAATTCAAAAATTATTTTTCAAATTTTTAATCAGTTTAATATTTAATTTAGCCAAATTTTTCATAAAATTTAAAAATAATTAAGAGCCAAAAAATTTTAACCCAAACCCATTACAATACATTTTACGCAAATATAATAAAATAAATACATTTTACACCAATATAATAAAATAAATACATTTTACACCAATATAATAAAATAAAAACAATGAGAAAGTGTGAAAGTCCTTCCAGTTGTTCTTGACTTGCTTATCCGATTATTATCCATTTTGATCATGGGACTCACTACTCAAATCTTTTTGGTTATCTGTACGACATCATTTTTAAAATGAAAATTAAATAAAGAGCAACCATGTGAATGAGACATTCGATCACTTTTCGAGTTAGTGGATCATTTTAAGGTTAGTTATATGGTCTATTATTGGAGGGTTTATACAATGTACGAAAATAGAATTTAAAATATAAGATCAAAATATTCTGCGTAGCTGAACGGAAATATTTTTTATTACAACGAAGGATTACAAATGTTTTTGTACAACTGATTACACCTTGAAAAGAGAATTATATAAAAACCAGGGCAGTGTTGAGAGAGTAACATTTATAATACAATCAAAATGATAAAACTATACACATCACCGACAACAGTGCATCAGCGCCGCCTTAAGCAATCCTTGTCATTTCAAATATGGGCGAGTGGTATAAAGCAAATGCTGGGACTCACTTAAAAGATTGAAAACAAGTCATTGAGAACAATATTATTTAATATCATTGTTGGCCGAGGCTGTTGTCACTCATTCAACGCCGCCTTATACAATCTAGGAAAGGCAAATGTAGGAAATATCTTTAAAGGATAAAAGATCAGAGCAATCTTTGGATTCCAACCTCTTCAAAGTTCATAAGTTGCATTGTTATTTCAAATTTCATTACTATCATTGAGGATTCCAATATCATCACTATCATATCATTCCAATATCATCACTATCATTGTTATTGCAAAGTTCATCACTTCCATTGCTATTTCAAAGTTCATTACTATCATTTCTGCACAAGCCAACACGTGTATATTAAATATCTATAAACAATAGAGATCAACATTGATATGAGAGTATTATTTTATATATTTAATTGTTTATTATTTATGTTTTAGTTGGATATTTATAATTGGTTTATTTTGAAGTAGAGTTTTATAAATTTTTATTTGAATATAAATAATTTTTATCAAAATGGTATGGATTTAATTCACACGTAATATTTTATGATATTTTCAGTAGTAATCACAAATGGAAAGTTAATATTTATCTATATTTATGTTTTTTCTTCATTATTAATTCTATTGGTTAAATAAGAAAATTGTTGTATGAAGAAGTGTCATGTAAACATGACTTATAGTTTTTTTGGCCAGGTGTTATTAGTTAACCTAAGTCATAGTATTGAATGATAGTATTATAAAAAGACTTATTTACACATTAATAATCTCCATAGTAAAGTGAAGTGAGGTTATATATATATATATATATATATATATATATATATATATATATATATATATATATATATATATATATATATATATATATATATATATATAACTTTTTTTTCTTAAGGACAATGACTACGATAATAATAATAATATTTTAAAATAAAATTATAATATAGTTAATTTTTATGATTTTAAAAATTTTGGCAATGTGAGATGTATCTTTAGGTAAGTATTTTACGATTCATTTAATTTATTTGGCCATGCTAAATCATTATTTCATTTGTATTTTCTTAATACAACTTTTTAAAATAACTATAATACTTTGAAAATTAGATAAAAAAACATAAATATTAATTAAAGTTTAAAACTAAATTAAGATTTATTAAACATACAAAAAGTATTTAGGATTTTGAAAATAATAATTTATCAAACTAAACTTAGAAAGAAAAATATAAGATCCAATATTTTAACAAAAGTATTTGTAATTTACAATGAAGACATTTGCAGAATTATGGAAAATTTTGAACCAAATTGTATTCTACTTATCACTCCTAAAATGTAATGGCATGTTGGTAATTATTCTTAGCATCTAGCTAGCTTTATTAAAAAAATAAAATTATAAGGTTTTAGTGTTTGTATATGATTATATAGGTAGAGTAGGATGAAAATTAGTTTCAACTCTAAGTAAATGCTAAATAAACATACACACCTGAATGACACACCGAGGTGGAACTCAAAAAATTGGAGGAATCCTTGATTTCATTTCATATATTGAAGCAGGGAATCATCACCTCAAATCACACAAATATAGTCCCAATATGATTATTTCCCTTTAATGTAGGATACTAGTGTCATTCAATTTTTTTCAACACTAGGTGTGGTTCTAGGTTCAAATATAGAGTCAAGGGAGTATTCTCATTATTTTTTATTAGAGGTAAGCTTATAGTCATAAAATACCATGAATGGTGTCTAATAATAGAGCAAGAGACCCATTAAGCATGTAATTTTCCTTGAATAATTTGTATCGCATCAATGGGGTGATTTGATCAATAAGTATGGGACTAGGGGTTACGAAAAAATCTAACGCATGAAATGGAATCATTTTATCTTGGAGGAAATTTTCAAGCATCAAGGGATACCAGAAGAAATTCGACCATCTAAAAGTGTGTACCCTATGGAATACTTTACCTGTAAACAAGATAAGGGGATACATTTAAATGTTTTGAGAACAAGATATGAGAATTGGGTTCCTATGTATGGTAGGAGATGAAACGTATTGTTTAAATCATAAATGAGGTTTCTAGGAATAAAACTACATGAGTAATTTCTTAGAACCATGAATATGGTGTATTAAGGGGACACTTTATCTCTAACTGTGTGAACTTTAGTTATTTTGAGAACTAAATATGGTTCTAGTGGGCATAGGAATTATCATGGAAAGAAATATACATGTTATGCTTTAATGATGCGTCTAGAAAACCAAGGCCAAGAACAATAAATCTAAGCACCACAAAATTCCTCTTAAGGTTATGATTTGCCTCTAATTAGGGATATTTATTCCATTTTGATACTTTGGAGGTATATATATGAGCCTTTAAGTACCACATATGGTTAGAGGAAGAAACTGAAATCTTATTTCACAAAGAATGCTTGTATGGATCCAAGGAAAAAAATTACTATATGAACAATCATACAAGTCTATTTGAGGGGATACTTATCCTTTATGTTGGTATATCACCATTATTTCAATGTTTCAAGTACCAAGTATGGATCTTAAGGGCTATGAGATTGTTAATCAAGAAACAACATGCATTATATCTTAAATGATCCATATAAAAATTCATGAATGGGAGTAATGTGTTGAAATACGAAAGACCTAAAGGGTATCCTTGGCCTTTGATTGGTGATATCAATCACATTACGATTATTTTGTGATGAATAATGGTTGTTAAGGTTGCATCGAGAGGCACATCTACATCCCCATATGACCCCGATGTCGTGTGTCTACCGCCCCCAATGCCTGCTAAATTTCAAATTAAAATCGGCTTAAATTTCAAATTAAAATAAAAAATAAAAAATAACAATCGGGTCGGCTTAACAAATAAATTTTAAGAATCGTATAAATAAACAAAATTTGTTTTAAAACAACTCAGCTCTAATTCACATAATTCCAAGCTCCAAGCATTTCTGCGGCGTAACTCAGAGCTCTAATTCACGGCTCTAATTCGTACTTCTACTCCGCCACAAAGATCCCGATCTTGTATCCAACTTTTTCAGGTATCGGATCATTAGTCATATTTTTTCAAAGTATTACTTTATGATATTCTTATGAGATATACGAAACTTTGATGATGAAAAAACTCTATGCAATTTTATATAAAATTTCTGTAAAAAAGAAGAAGATATGGATTAGTTATTTAGTGCTAATTTGTAACTGGTCAATGTTTAGTTGTCATGAGCGCTTAGAGTGTTGTCTCTCACTCTGTAGTAGTAATTGTTTGGCCCACGTGGGGCATCAGCTCTCCAGTGTGCAATCTTCATAATGTTGCCAAGCTTTTCAAATTTATCTCTACGTTCATGTATTGGGTGAGCTGAGAAGATTAAATTTTGTGGAGTGCATGAATTATTGCCGGGCGTGGGGGTGGGTCCTAACGATAAAGACCAGACGAAACACAAGGTGAGAAAATCAGTTGTAAAGTTGTGTCATGCTGTCTTTTGTGTAATTCTACTGACTCAATGGGTTGGATGGTGCCAACTTTAGTGAGAAAATGGTTGCAGGATAGGTCATGTCCGACCATACGTACTAAACTATATTGTGGATTGTGGATGAATTGTGGATGAAGTAAACTACTACCTCCATCTCTGTGTACATTTTTAAATAAAGGCAATCCCCCATTGCAACACACCCAAACGATCTATCACTCGGGTTATTCATCCAAATGATCTTCATATTGTTGTTACTGTTTTATGTTTTGCACCCAAACGATCTTGATCCCCCACTGCAACACACCCAAATGATCTATCACTCGGGTTATTCATCCAAACGATCTTCGTATTGTTGTTACTGTTTTATGTTTTGCACCCAAACGATCTTGATCTCGAGTTTTGCACCCAAACGATCTTCGTATTGTTGTTACTGTTTTATTTTTTTCAATTAAAATTGATAACACGCGGGTGGGTCCTAACGATAAAGACCAGACGAAACACACGGTGAGAAAAGCAGTTGTAAAGTTGTGTCATGCTGTCTTTTGTGTAATTCTACTGACTGAATGGGTTGGATGGTGCCAAATTTAGTGAGAAAATGGTTGCAGGATAGGTCATGTCCGACCATACGTACTAAAATATATTGTGGATTGTGGATGAATTGTGGATGAAATAAACTACCACCTCCATCTCTGTGTACATTTTGAAATAAAGGCAATCCCCCACTACAACACACCCAAACGATCTATCACTCGGGGTATTCATCCAAACGATCTTCGTATTGTTGTTACTGTTTTATGTTTTGCACCCAAACGATCTTGATCCCACTACAACACACCCAAACGATCTATCACTCGGGGTATTCATCCAAACGATCTTCGTATTGTTGTTACTGTTTTATGTTTTGCACCCAAACGATCTTGATCTCGAGTTTTGCACCCAAACGATGTTCGTATTGTTGTTACTGTTTTATGTTTTTTCATTAAAATTGATAATACAATCAATTTAATGCAAAGTAGCGTTCCCATTGTTTTATGATTTTGGTTTTTTCATTAAAACACAATTAATTTAATGAAAAGATGAAGTTTTGTATGTTTTTGGTTTTTTCATTAAAGCACGATTAATTTAATGAAAAGATGAAGTTTTGTAGGAATATGCATAATTATTAATATTTATTTATTTTTGGTTATTATTGAGTGATATAATTTAGGTAATTTACGTAGTAAATATTAATATAAACATTTATAAATATTAATATTAATATTTATTACTCATATTTAATTTATAGTAATTTAATAAATATTAATATAAATATTTATTACTCATATTATTATAAATATATTTGGTGATCATAAAAATGAAATAATTAATATATTAAATAACAAATATATTAATATTTTATAAATATTAATATATAAATATTTATATTAATATTTAATGTCCAAATTTTATCAAACACAATTTACAATATTTCACGTGTACAACAATTGCTTTATAGACATAGAAAGAGTATTAAATATTTTGTAGTTAGATATTTGATATTTTGTAGCTAGGTATTAAATATATATATGTGGTTAATTGATGTGTTTGGTTTTTTTGTACAGGAATATAATATCATGGGTACTATTAATGGGGAAACTAATAATAACAATATTGAAGAAATGAGAAGTGTAAAGAGAGAAAGAGTTAAAAGACAAGGATCAAATATTATGAAACAAGTAATTGAAATCAAAAGAGAGCAGAAGAGGGTAGAAAAAAATGAGCAGCGAAGATTGCGAAGACAAAAAATGATTGAAGATCAAATGGAAGAACAACGAAAGAAGGAACGTGAAAGAAAAAGGAGGCAACGAGAAAGGCAAAATGAGGATGTAAGGAAGCAGAACGAATAAATAACTCTCAAAGAAAAAGAATGAAATTTGAAGAAATGGATGAGGATGAAAAAGTAGGACATAGAAGAAAACAAAGACAACAATATGTAAGACCACATAGAAAAAGACAAATTGAAGGTCGTAGTAATCTAGGGCCAACAATTGAGGCTCATTCTCCTATAGGTATGAATCTACAAAATCATCAACCAATGGAGCAATGTGACGACACGAAATGTATCAATGTACCAATGAAGATGAAGCATGGGCACATAAAATTTTTCGTGAAAGAATTGATAAATTAGGTCATCCTCAAATAATATAGTGTTCACCCATACTACTTTCATATGAAATCATTCTCTATTGAATTGCATTCAATTATATGGTATAAATAAGGTCTGTGACCATATCATGTCCATATGCCTCTTTCACTTGATGACTTAAGTGAGTTAGTACATATAGTATCGAGTTGATTTACAACGATTCAGACAATATTTACACAGAACACGATTATGCTCAACGTGTCAATCCCTTGGAGGGTTTCGTCTCATGCTAGTCCTACATATTAGTTGTCTCTTGTGTGCTTCTCTATGATAATATTCTAACGCCAGCCAATTTTTCTCCCTATGTTATGTCTTCTGCCTTTCTCGAGAAGATAATCTGTACCTCGACATCGTCTCACATTTATTTTCATGGCTCGAATTCATAACTTCTATTAAACCGCCATTAAAGGCCTTTGAGTGCCATTGATCTAACCCTAAGTTCAAGTACACCTCTCGTAGATTTTTCCATCTATATGGCGTGGATGCATTAGGGTTTGAAGCACCTTCCATTCTACTTAATTTGGGATTTCTCTTGTTAAAACATTCATTTTTTTCCTGCACGTCTCGTGGTTGGGGTTTCAACTTGTTGGTATCGATGGTCTTACCATCCAGACTGCTTGATGCACACAGTCTCTTAGTTTGCATACAGAAGCGAGATTCATAGGTAACACGCTTTCACTATTAAACCATGCCTTGTTGAGTTTATTCGTGCCATATATCATATATAGTTCCTATTAAGATTATGATTTAAATCTACAGGAGGAGTCTAAAATTTTTATTCTCTGTTCCTGTTTGTAATTATCTTTGCCTACTGAGAGCGTTGGTGCTGTAGAGGACTCCTCATACTTTTTTGAGGCATTTTTGCCTTGCGGTAATAATGTGACTCACATTCTGGCTTTGATTTCTCCTACGTTTGAATGCAATGAGTCAAATTACTTATAGGAATCATTTTCCTTTGATACTCATGATTTTTTTCCCCCTTTCAGAGTTGAGAATTAACGAGAGAACAGTTTACACCATGTTTCTCAAGGTAAGTTTATATATCTATGGGCGTTTGTTAAATTTCTAGTTGTATTTATATTGGTTTATCCTCGCCCTTTTTAATTTACGTTTTGGTTTCTTATTACTATAGGTGATTATTTTAATTCCTACCCTCATAGGATTCATTCCTATCATGCTCTCGTCACTTGTTTCAGTTTCTCCCTAAGACTTTGGTCTTCTCTTGTGTAGTCAGGTTGGTTCCTTCTCGTTACAGAGAATTTCGATTTCAGCAGTTCAATACTCCCATGTGTATGGGTTGAGTTCGGTTCCACATTTTCTTTCTGAGGTATTTAAACAATTTTATTTGGCTTGGGTGTTATAATTCCCATTCCACCTCTGTAAATTTTGTAAACGCCTAATTGGAGTGTCTAAAATAAAATTTATTGGCCTTAGAATATGACCATGCTTTTTGACTATGGATTACGTGTTAGTATAATCTGTTTGTATTATACTATTTTCCATTAAGACTAATACTCAGGAATTTCAACGCTTGTGTGAGGCTTGTTAACTTTATTCGTAACACTATGTATCTATTTCATAATAGTATATAGGGTTTTTCATTTCTGTCATATTCACCATACACTTATTATTCATTACTAGGGTTATTCAATATTTCCACTTGATCGTTGTATATATGTTAATTAATGGAAGTTTAATATACCACCATGACTACATACGAACAGGATTCTTGGGTCCCCTTTCTGCTATTTATATGTTTATGATGTCTGTACATTGACATATATTTTATTTTTGTGTGATATTCAGAAAATTAGTTACAGTGTTAATAATCAGTTTGCTAGCTTAATGGTTATGTATCATACTTCTCTGATAAGTATAATTTTTCCTTTCAATGTATTATTAGAAAATTTAATAATATACACCTGAGTACATTTTTTTTTTCAATTCCTGTGATACATAAGCTTTCTATCAATAGTACTTATCTTCCTTATGAGTACATTATGAATTATAAATAGAGGTTAAATAAAACCCGTAACAAAATTTTCAATGGGTAATTTTCCCAGGATATAGGCCTTACATCCATTGCAACCAACTGGGATTTATTTAAACAGTAATCCATTATTTTATTTTAGATAGAAAAATTTATGTGTTAGTAGGTTGTTTTGCTATTATACTTTTCATGTCAGGTGTTCATAATCTAACAGAGATTTTTTTCGATTACAGACATATCAATGACATCTATCTTTCTGTTATAAGAGTTTCATCATTAGCATAGAAATTAGTTCTATTGATATATTTCAGTCTTCTGGAATATATCCCAGGTGGTTTCATAATATGGGAATGTATTTACATAGGATTTCATTCTCTCCTTTGTATTTTCTAAATGTACATATTCATATCAGTCATGTAAATGAGTTAACTTATCATTTCTATTTGGTTACTTTCTTCAGTGCTATGTAACTTTTCTATCTCATGTATTTAATTCATGTAATAGGAATTATTTCCTTCTCAGTTAAAATTTTCCTTTTAAAACAAAATGATTACAGTTTAACAACATGCACTTCAATAAGTTATCTTTGCAATGTCTACACTGTGCTTTAATATTTATTTTGATGTACCCTCTTATAAGTCTACTTTTATTATTCTAGACATAGATATATCTGTACATTTACAGAAGCAGATTTAAGTTAAAGCCTTAGTGATTTATGTGAGTAGTCTAAATCTCCAGATTTAAACCATTAGCAGGTTTAGAGTTTTTGGATGATTTTCCCCATAATTCCTATTCCTACAACTATGTAGAATTAAGAGGATTAATTTCTTCTAACAAGTTCTGTCAAATGTAAGGAAGAAAAAATTAAAAATTTATATTTAATATCACATCTACCATAACTAACCATATTGCACCATGATAGACATTTTAACCATTCATAAGGATTGTGGACATACCACTTCTACAGATGACCAACCTCCCAACCTTAGAGTCCTTCTGTCACCATAACTCACCCCCGAGCTGAGACCCTCTCCTAGAAAAGACCAACCTCAATCTGTTCTGGAGTAGCTTATTTAAGCCGCTCTTCCCAAAGCCTGTTTCAAATTCTGCGTCCATAATTACAGGATGTTTTTATTCATGTTTTCATAGGATTCTCTTATTTAGGGACTTTAAAGCTGCTTTCTGCTTTTCCATATTTTTACCTCTTCCCAACTACTCTCCTCATCATTGGGGCAAATTTATATTTTTCCTCAAAATATAAATTTGAAATAAATTCTCAAGGCTTTTTTGAAAGATTTTTGGGGAAAAAGTTGTTGGAAATAAGGATGTGAGGTTGTCCTTAATGGCAAACTCACTTGATGAAGATGAAGACATGAGATTGTTGCAAAAGTTAACCCAAGGCGGCAATCCAATTGATGATCCTATTCTTGTTGACGGACTTGGTAAATAATGTAACCGATGTGATATGACAAGCTTCTGTTGAAATATGATGCTAGAGTGTTGTCCTTAACACAACCCACTTGATGAAGATGATGGCAACCTACTTGATGAAGTTATGCTTGATAGAATATGTCTTGATGAACTTGTTAAATGATGTAAATATGATGTATCTACAGTGAGTACAGAAGGTAATGAAGAAAGGAATTCAGTATGTGCTAGATCTATGATGAAAAGAGTATGTCTCAAGGCATACGTGGATTTTTCTAGGAGAAGTCACGTATGCACACGGGAAAATACGTGCCAAGTCGCATATGGGAAAAAAGCGCTCATAAAGTGCAAAACCAGGGGTAACCACCATGGTATTAACCCATTGTATTGGGTAATGATTTGTCTAAATGACCCCATCCAGGAATACCATCAGAAGTAATGTGAGCTAGTTCATATATTGAAAATTACATAAAGAGAAGAAACACACAAAAATTACATGGTGTGGGTACAAGATGTCTGAGCTTGAATGAATACTTCTCTCTGAAGTATATCTGAATGGAAAGGGTTACAGTTGAATGATAGATCTGAATGCATGATGCACCAATGAAGAATATGATGAAGAAGGGTATCTAGATCTGAAATGTATTTGTGTTTGCTAGATCTGTTATCGAATGATTAGATCTGAGACGAGGTGAACATTTGTTTGAAGTAAAGGGTAAAATATGTGTGATGTACCTGTTCTGAAGAATTGCAATGACCTAAAATGTCTGAAGAACTATACGCTAGTTCGCCGCAGAGTAAGCGCGTATATACGCAGGTTTGCTGAAGATAAAGCGCGTATGGGAAGTAAAGTTAGCTCTGTAATTTGTACTGAAGTATACGCGGGTTTTTATGGTCGAAGGCACGTATATACGCGGTATCAGTGAAATAAAAGCGCGTATGCAAAACTAAGGTTTGCTGAAGTATGAGTATGAAATATCTGATCTGTTCTGCTATGTTTCTGCTATCTGTCTGGGTTATCTGAATTGACAAGTATCTGTTGGTGATGTATGTTTGAGCTTATAAGTATGGAGTGGGTCCAGTCTGAAAATATGATGAAACGTGGCCTGCAAGTTGTGTTCTAAAGGAAGCTTTGGATCCAGTGTGAAAATTGATGAAACATGGTCCATAGAGGTGCTGAGGGTTGTAGCCTTCAGTCAGGGGATTGTAGCCCCCTTCCCGGGAGCAGAGCCAAGTAAAGCGAGATCAGGGGTCGTAGCTCCCTTCCGAGTGCTGAGCTACAGTAGCGAGATCAGGGCATGTGACTCCCCTTCCGGAAGACGGTAAAAACGAGTCGGGGGGTTGGAAGCTCCCTTTGAAGAATTTGTGTGACGCGGTGGGTGCACATGCGGCGATGGGGCGGCACATATGTTATAAGATGTTTTCTCTATAATAAAATATTGAAGGCTGAGCAACTGCAGCGGTGGTTTTCTCCCAACTTGGGTTTCCACCTAAAAATCCTGGTGTTCATGTGTGATTCTTATGTGTGATGGTTTATTCTGTTCTTACTGCACATGTTTACTGTTTATAGAACATCTAATGAATGAATGATGGAATGATATAAGTGAAGAACTAATGGCATAATTAGATCTCTATGTATACGCTAGTTTTATGAAGGATATCCACGTATATACGCTACTTGGCTTCATCAAAGTAGCGTATGGGTTTTAAGGAATGAAAAAGTAAAAAGTTTTGAATATGCAGTAAATACTGATTCACCCCCCCCTCTCAGTATTTTTCCCAACAATTGGTATCAGAGGGGGTCCTTCTGCAGAAGCTTGATCGCTTGAAGGAGATCTGTCACAATGGGAAAGAAGCAAAAGAAGAAGGCTACTGAAAAGGAGATATCTCAGAAAACTTGTGCAGCAGAAAATAAAGAAGATAAATCAGGTATTGATAGTTGTTCTTGTGACTCACTTTCTGGTGCATGTAATGATGAAGATAGTGTAAGTAAAGTCTTGGATCTGAAGGAAGCTATCAAGAAAATTGAAGATCAACAAAGATCATTTAATAAAAGCGAAGCTATTTACAAAGAGATGATCTCTGAGCTGAAAAGGTTGCATGATAATGTAACCAATCAAAGTAAAAGACTTGGTAAAAACTTATCTCTACGAAAGCGGATACGGAAAAATCAAATAAGAAAGGCGAAGAACTTGGGCGATATCTCTTTGAAAGCAAATCTCGAAACATCAAATAAGAGGAATGAGGAACCTCTAAAATCATTTGAAAAGGAAGGTCTTGAAGCAGAAATCATCTCCCTCAAAGAAGATCTGGATAAATCAAATAAGAAGAATGCAGGACTTGAAGCAGAAAACATATCTCTGAAAGTAAATCTTGAAGCATCGAAGAAGAAGAATGAAGAACTCTTACAAAATTTTGAAGAACAAGGAAATGGGTTGAAAGAAGAGATTCTAAATCTGAATGATCAAGTAGAAGATGGAAGAAGGAAAGAAGAAAGCATGACGAAGCAATGTCAAGCCTTGGAGGTTGAGGTAAACATTCTCAAAGGTAAATTAGAAGAAAAGGTTAAACTTTTGAGGTTTCAAGATAGTACTAAGATTTTGGACAATATTCTGAGTAATCAAAGGTCTCCCGCTATCAAAGTTGGTCTTGGTTTTCATGAAACTGTTAAAGGAGAATATAGTTCACAAGGAAGTGCTAAAGATTCAAAGGAAGTCAATGGTCATATTTTTAATTTGATGAAAAGGTCTTGTTGAGACCCATGATGTAAAATTGTAATATTCAGTCATGTAAGGACTTGTCAAATTTGTAAACCCACTTGGTTGGGTAGCTGAGTCAAATTTTGTAAACCCACTTGGTTGGGTAGCTGAGTTGAAATGTGTAAACCCACTTGGCTGGGTACTTGAGTCTTATATGTAAATCCACTTGGTTGGATATTTGATGTAAGTATGAGTCTTTGGTGATAGGAAGTTCATAGAGTCATGTACTTCATTGAAAAATATGTTTGAAGATTCAGCATGAACTCAGGGGGAGCTTGGTCACTTCAGTATACATCAGATCTACAGAACGCTTCTTCTACATGAGAAGAAAAGGGGGAGAGTGTGTTGGTTTTGATCCGCCCTTTGCCCTTGATGTAAAAGGGGGAGAGTGACATGGTGTTTGAATGAAGAGAAAGAATGGTGTCAAAGAATGGGGAGAGTGAGAGTGACATGGTGTCATTGTATTCTTAATATACCTATCTATTGTGGTGATCAAACACCATTGTGGTTGCCATCAAGTCCAAAGGGGGAGATTGTTGGCAATATGATGCAGAGTGTTGTCCTTGATGGCAACCCACTTGATGAAGATGAAGACATGAGATTGTTGGCATGTGTTGTCCCTGATGGCAATCCACCTGATGAAGTTATTCTTGACTTGATGGACTTGGTAAATAATGTAAATCTGATGTGATATGATGTTTGTTGGCAATATGATGCTAGAGTGTTGTCCTTGAATAGCAACCCACTTGATGAAGATGATGGCAACCTAATTGATGAAGTTGCGCTTGATAGAATATGTCTTGATGAACTGTTAAATGATGTAAATCTGATGTATCTACAGTGAGTACAGAAGGTAATGAAGAAAGGAATTCAGTATGTGCTAGATCTATGATGAAAAGAGTATGTCTCAAGGCATACGTGGATTTGCCTAGGAGAAGTCGCGTATGCACGCGGGAAATAACATTCCAAGTCGTGTATGGGAAAAAGCGCTCATAAAGTGCAAAACCAGGGGTAACCACCATGGTATTGACCCATTGTATTGGGTAATGATTCGTCTAAATGACCCCGTCCAGGAATACCATCGGAAGTAATGTGGTTTTGGCTCATGGTATTGAAAAAGGGTAAACCTATATAAAGAGAAAAAATTCATTGTGCAAATGATGAGGGTGAGTGCAAGATGTCTGAGCTTGAATGAATACTTCTCTCTGAAGTATATCTGAATGGAAAGGGTTACAGTTGAATGATAGATCTGAATGCATGATGCACCAATGAAGAATATGATGAAGAAGGGTATCTAGATCTGAAATATATTTGTATTTGCTAGATCTATTTATGGAATGCTTAGATCTGAGATGAGGCGAACATCTGTTTGAAGTAAAGGGTAAAATTTGTGTGATGTATCTGTTCTGAAGAATTGCAATGACCTAAATGTCTGAAGAACCATACGCTAGTTCGCTGGCAAAGCAAGCGCACATACTAGAAAGTTTATCGCATAACTAAAGCGCGCATGGGAAGTAAAATTAGCTCCGTAATTTTTGCATCGAAGTATACGCGCTAGACACACAGACACACGCCAGACCGCGAGGCGAGCGCGATGCAAAACTAGCCGTCGAAGCATGAGTATGAAATATCCGATCCGTTCGCTATGTTTTCGCTATCTTTCTGGGTTATCCGAATTGACAAGTATTCACCGGTGATGTATGATTGAGCTTAAATGTATGGAGTGGGTCCAGTCTGAAAATATGATGAAACGTGGCCTGCAAGTTGTGTCCTAGAGGAAGCTTTGGATCCAGTATGAAAATTGATGAAACGTGGTCCACAGAGGTGCTGAGGGTTGTAGCCTTCAGTCAGGGGGTTGTAGCTCCCTTCCAGGTGAGGTTGGTAAACGAGAGCAGGGGGTCGTAGCTCCCTTCCAGGAGAGGCTAGTAAACGAGTCAGGGGGTTGGAGCTCCCTTCCAGGAGAGGCTGGTAAACGAGCGCAGGTGGGTGCCTGCGTGCTGGTAGGAGTCTGCACCAGCACATATGTCGTAAGATGTTTTCTCTATAATAAAATATTGAAGGCTGAGCAACTGCAGCGGTGGTTTTCTCCCGACTTGGGTTTCCACCTAAAAATCCTGGTGTTCATGTGTGATGCTTTGTGTGATGGTTTATTCTGTTCTTACTGCACATGTTTACCGTTTATAGAACATCTAATGAATGAATGATGGAATGATATAAGTGAAGAACTAATGGCATAATTAGATCTCTGTGTATACGCGAGTTTTATGAAGGATATCTGCGTGTATACGCTAGTTGGCTTCAGAAAAGTAGCGTATGGGTTTTAAAGGAATGAAAAAGTAAAAAGAGTTGAATATGCTGTAAATACTGATTCACCCCCCTCTCGCATTTTTCCTAAAAAAAGTCTT
>JAXQQM020069208.1:0-11742 GCA_034641835.2 Pinus albicaulis | reverse complement strand
AACAGCATAATGTAATATTCCCAATTAGCCTTGCTAATTGGAATATCTCATTTTTGTTTAATTTTGCCGCTTTAGTTGGAAATAATAAATAAAGTGAGAAATAAGAGGGGTCACCTCACTTTAGTCACCTCACTTTATAAAATAAAGTGTCTTCCTAGTTGATTAACTTTATAACTTAAAGAGGGGGCCTTGGGGGTCCACACGTATATGAGGGGAGGCCTCACGCTGACCCAAGGTAAACTGCGCAGGTCAAAGGAGAGTTAAGTTTTGGAGGGAGTTTGGCATTATAAAAGGAGAGGTTCTCACCTCAGTTGGGGCATGCATATTTTGATATTGATATTGAGAGCTAGACTTTTGTCTGCTTCAGCACGCCGGTTGTTTAGTCGGTCTGCAGCACTGTTTAGTGCACGAGTGTCTCCGGTCGGAGATCTCACCCTTAGCCTCAGGGGACTTCGAGTGCCTGCCCTGGTAAGGTTATTTCTGGTTTCACCCTTAGCTTCGGGGGACTTCGAGTGCCCGCCCTAGTAAGGTTTGTTCTGAGTACACTTTTCAGTTCCAGTAGCAAAGCAGCAGCAGTTTCTGAAGCAAATCTGAGGAGGAGAAAGCCCTCTTGTGGCTGCGCAGTCCAGTGAGGAGAGGACGCTGTCTCATTAGGAGAGAGGACGTTGTTCTATTCAGGAGGGTGAGGACGCTGTCCCAGGAAGGACGCAGTCCAGATCTAGCAAGGGAGAACGCTGTTCAGGAGGAGAAGAACGCTGTCTAGCCTGGAGTGAGGACGCTGTCTATTTCTGAAGGAAAGGGTTGCAGATCTGAAGGCCCATTGTTAGATCCAACCTTGAAAAGGGTAGATCTGAGCAGATACTTGCAGATCTAGTCTTGTATGTTGACCTAAGAGAGAAGTACAGCACTAGATCCATCTTGGGAGATTGCAGATCTGAGGAGATATTGGCAGATCCAGCCTAGATCTGAAGAGATAACATCAGATCCAGCCTTTGAGGTTGCAGATCTGAGGAGATATTGGTAGATCTAGCATAGATCTGAGGAGATAGCAGTAGATCTGATATAGGAGGACGCAGATCTGGAGGGATAGGACGCAGATCTGGATTGGAGGCTTCAGATCCAGCAGATCTGAGCATATAGGACGCTGATTCATCTAGGAGGACGCTGATCTGATGAGCAGGAGCATGTGTGTGGATTTTGGCAGCATTTTCAGTGTTTTCAGCCCTGAGGAGTTTGGTTATCTTATCTGGAGGATTTGCAGGAGGACTCAGCCCCTTTTCTCAGCATATTTCTTGAGCTTCCGTGCCTTTCCTGGAGGCCCAGCGTTTTTGTAGGAGGAGGGTTTCTGGGGGCGATTTTCGGAGGTGGTCCGTTTGGTAAATGGTTTCTGGGTTTTGTCCGGAGCAGTGAGTATAGGTGATCTGTAGATTTTTAGCTCATTCCGGCAAGGGGATCAGCCCTAGCTTCAGTTTCTTCCAGCAGCTGGGATGCAGTTTCTGTAGCAGCCATTTCCTATTTTTCTGAGAGGATTCTGTACTTGCCTTGAGCAAGGATAGGTGCACTCACTCTGATTTTCTTGTACTCCTCTCTATGTACTTTCAGATTAATAAAATGGCTCAGTTTTCTGGCATTCTATGTGTATTGGTTCCATGATCTGGTTCAGCATTGTATTTTCTATATCTGTCTGGCATATTTCTGTTTATTACTGGTTATTTCCCTTTGGGGATATTACAGTGGTATCATAGCATAATTCTGGCTCAGCCTGTGGTCTATGACATCAGAAAGGAGATCATACAGAGCAATAGCTGTTGCAATTCCAGAAACGCAGTTGGAAAAAGGGCCAAAATAAAAAGGGGCAAATTTCGAAGTTGGGAATTAGGAAAAACGTTTTCTGGGTTTTTCTCGGTTTTGGGCGAGGATCACTTTCCCAAATTCCTAGAATTTTCCGAGTAGTTTTCAGTGGGTAAATCGAAGGTCGAAGTTAAGCAGCAGTATGGCAGGAGATGTGAGTCCAGCTCGATATGCAGCCGTTTTTGCAGATTGGCAGAGCCTAGGTCAGGCATTCATGGATGCTCTTCCCTTTGAGAGCTATCTCCAGTTTCGATGTGGTATCAAACCCCCTGAGCGGCACCAGCACAAGGGGCGCGGATACCACCGTGATGACCACCGTGCAGCTAGTGGATTTCATTTGCCGAGGTTTGATGGCTCATCAAACAGTTCGGCAAAGTCCAGGGTGGTAGAGCACTTTGACAGGAGGGATCCGGATCAGTGTTTTGGTGAGCTGATCAAGCTCAAACAGACTGGGAGTGCAGAGACATACATTTCAGACTTCTTGAGGATTTCGGTGATGGTACCTGATTTATCTGCAGCTCGGATGGTTGGCTTGTTTGTGGAAGGGCTGTCAGAGCCACTTCGTAGCCTAGCCCTGTCGAACAGACCGGCTACCCTTCAGGATGCCATCAGCAGGACTCGGGACTTACAGGATGTCTTACACAGGACTCGGACACCTTATCCCCAGAGACAGGCCTTCCAGCCTAAGGGTAAGGACACGAGAACTCCGCCTCCCAAGGCGAATCCTGGACGAGGGCAGTTTGATGATGAGGACAGGAGAGAGCTGAGGAGGAAGCGGGTGTGCTTCACTTGCCGGGAGCCATGGGCACGAGGACACAGGGGTACGGCAGGGAAGGCACACTTCATTGAGGTCTTCTCCGAGAGCAGTGGAGAAGAGGATGAGGGAACACAGGGTTGCAGAGAGTCCGAGGTTACACCTAGTGAGACACAGGACTCACCATCATTAGAGACTACCTTGACCGTGCCGGTTGATATCGTAGTGGAGGAGGTAGAGCCTACCCCGATAGAGCCATCCACTGAGGTGATGACTGGAGCCATGTCCGAGTCTTCGGGTGGTAGCAGCACACGACAGATGGGTGAGGTATCAGGAGATATATCTACTACCGATGAGGCACTAGGAGACGCAGAGGCATTGGATGATGGTCGCAGACAACGGTATCATCGGCTTCGGACGGACCTTCGAGCTTTGAGGGAGAAGGCCGCGTCAGTACGGGAGACCATTATGTTGCAGGACCAAGAGCTGGAGGGTATGAGAGCGACTTGTGCCAAGTCGGCGGCCAAGTTGGTCCGCATTGGGGAACAACTGGATTCCCTGATGGTACAACCCGAGAGCACATTGCAGCATCAGATCATTCCCCTTCAGGTATGCATGGATGGGACTAGTAGTGTTATTGGGTCATCTCTTTCCGTTGGAGAGAGAGAGGCGAAGCCACCTAGTCAGGTCTCATATGTTGACTTGGATGGTGGTATGAGACGATCAGAGTTGCACAGGATACAGCAGCCACGTGTTGAGATTGGATGGCGAGAGATTTTGAGTTGGTACTCGGTGGAGCAGACTATGGATGAAGGGGAGGTCTCAAGGAGAGATCTCACTGGAGATGCACTTCGACACACCATGGGGTGCAATGACTTTCGTCCCTTCTCACAAGAGCAGATAGAAGATGGGGGACATCTTTGGATGGATAACATCTCTCATGCTTGTGTTGGACATCCCTTGAGCCATACACATCATGATGGGAGGTTTTTGCCTACCACCTATTTGATTCTTGATAGGGTCTCATTGATCCTTGAGAAGCTTATACTTCAAAATCCCATGAAGTGCAAAATCAGAAATTTGATTTGGGAGGATGGTAGCCCTCATGGGAGGAGTACCAAGATGAGGAGAAGGAGGCATCCACAATGTATTGAGTGGATGTGGTTGATGAGCAAGGAGCTAGGAGGCTATTTGCAGATCTATGACACCAGGCAGCAGGAGGCTTGGCTGCGCTGGTTACTCTTGAAAGAGTTTGGCCATCACTTGGCAAACACTCTTCCTAGGAGTAGGAGGATGGGGAAAAGATGGATGGATACTTGCATCATTGAGCAGCGTAGAGTATGGATGCATGGTGTCGATGTGTTACTCATATCATTCATTGTGTCTTCATCATATGAGTTGGTTGATGGAGGTATGGAGAGGCAACACAATGTCTTGTTGCTTGGTTTGTTTCTAGGAGAGCAAGGGCAGATTTGCTCTCACACTTTGTATGATGTTGCAGGAGGAGGAGATGGCACTATCTCCATGGTCTTTGATGATGATTGGGAAGCACTTCCATCTTGGAAGGTATTCCATATTTATTGCAACATTATTAGAGGAATCTTTGACAAGGAGCATGTCAAAGAACAGAGTCTTGTATTGACAGGAGCTCATTTGCATGAGCTCACAGCGTTGTCACCTTGGAGCAGAACATTATGGATGGAGTGTGCGCAGCAGAGATATGGTGGATCTATAACTCATAGGTCCCAGGATCACTTCATATTTGTTGCACAAAGAGGAGGTAATGATGATAGAGACATCTATGGCATATTCTTCTTGACTTGGGTTTCCAAGCATGAGGAGGATTATCTTCTTGCAGCGCATGGTTCATTCTTCTTCATAACATGCCAAAACACTATGGAGGACTCATTTATGGATCCATGTGCCATCTTACTTCCAGCATATGGTCAGATTTGTATGGGAGGCTTGATTATGAGAGAGACACATGAGCTGAATGTGCCTTTGATTATTTTCTGCACTACATGTTCTAATGGGAGCATGGGAGGAGGCATGGCCACCACTACTATGTATGCGTTCTCTTTTGATGTGGGCCATGAGATAGATATTCATCCATTGTACAGCCATGGGCAAGTGTTTGGACCTATGTTGTTGACATATTCAACCATTTACTATCCATTAGTAGATGTGATGGATCTTGTACATTGCTTGCCATGTGATTTTCTGAGGTTGCAGTGGATGAGACTGCGTTGTATCCTTGTGAGATATTGTTTGCACTATGTATCCTCATGTAGAACCTTCAGCAAACATCTCATTAGGATGATCCATGATGACCATGTCATATTCTTCAGGGATGGTTTATTTTGGGCCAGTTTGTTCTTCATTGATGGAGGAACCTTCTATGGTGGATTGTTTTTCACTTTGCCATTGGAGGGAAATGATTTGGCAGCCCAGGATCAGCATAGACTCTACACTTTCCATGAGTGGAGAGAAGGACAGCATGGGGTAAGCTATGATGCTTGCCAAGTTCATATTCTCAGCCCACCTACATTACCAGAGCTTGAGGTGGAAGGAGATTTTCAGGAGTTGCCTTGTTGGGAGGTGGCTCACTTTGGTTGGATGATTGCTTGGGGATGGAGGATCCACATGAGAGAGATGTTCCTCACTTCATGCCTTGACTGGAGAGAGATGATGAGCTGGTACACAGTCGATGGGACAACTTACACATTCATAGATGCAGAGCAGCAGCAGTCATGGTCTGTAGTCATAGCCAGAGGCAGTGAGCAGTCCGAGTCATGGGACTTGTGCGATTATCGGCCACAGTGGCGATGGGATCCGGGAGGACTATTGACTGGCTGGTACCATGAGAGGCCAGTTTGGGATCCTGGCATTGAGATATCCCTTCATATCAGGGTGATGCAGGAGACAGAGAGGTTTCAGTGGGACCCAGGCACATTTTGCAGTATCGGCGAGGAGCATCAGCTAGAGAGTAGGCTTGTTCAAGCACTGCTTGAGAACAAGCAATTTTTGCCGGATGAGGATGCCACTTGGGAGAGCGAGCAGACTTTACAGCATCCATCACTTCAGTTGCTTGAGGACAAGCAACGTTTTGCCGGGGGAGACTGTAATATTCCCAATTAGCCTTGCTAATTGGAATATTTCATTTTTGCTTAATTTTGCCGCTTTAGCTAGAAATAATAAATAAAGTGAGAAATAAGAGGGGTCACCTCACTTTAGTCACCTCACTTTATAAAATAAAGTGTTTTCCTAGTTGATTAACGTTATAACTTAAAGAAGGGGCCTTGGGGGTCCAACATGAGTATGATGGGAGGCATCGGGGGCGGCCCAAGGTAAGCTAACGCGAGGTCAAAGAGTAAGGACGCGGTTAAGTTTTGGAGGAGTTTGGCATTATAAAAGGAGAGGTTCTCACCTCATTTGGATCATGCATATTTTGATATTGATATTGAGAGCTAGACTTTTGTGTACGCTTCGGCCATGTGGAATTGTTTAGTCGATTAACGACCTTTGTTTAGTGCACGAGTGTCCTCGGTCGGAGAATCTCACCCTTAGCCTCGGGGGACTTCGAGGTGCACATACTGGTAAGGTTATTTACGGTTTCACCCTTAGCTTCGGGGGACTTCGAGGTGCCCGCCCTAGTAGGTTAATTTCGAGTTCTGTCTTTCGGTTCAATAGCGATTTCGGGTGGAGAGTCGGAGAGGAAGAAGCCCTCTGGTGGGCGCGCGAGATCTAGCCGGGAAAAACGCGGTTTCGAGCGGCGGGGAAGGACGCGGTCGAGTTTGGAGTGAGGGGCCAGTTTGTTCCAATAGGAGAGGAAGGACGCGAGATGCGAAGGCACGGTGATAGATCCGGCCTTGGGGTGTAGATACGGCGGATATTTGCGAGATGCGGTTCGTAGGTTGCGGATACGGAGGGGTAGCACTAGATCCGGCAGGGAGATTGCGGATGCGAGGAGATATTGGCGGATCCGGCCCTAGATGCGAAGAGATAACATCGAGATCCGGCCTTTGAGGTTGCGGTCCGAGGAGATATTGGCGGATCTAGCATGGATACGAAGAGCTAGCGACGGATCTGGCCTTGTGGGACGCGGATACGGAGAGATAGTAGCGAGATCCCGGCCTTGTATGACTCGAATCCGAGCGGTGCGGGCGAGGAGAAGGGACGCGGAGATCCGGTCGGGGAGGACGCGGTCCCGATGGTAAGTCTTTTATGTGGGGTTACGGCGACATTTTTCGGTGTTTCGGCCTTGAGAGTTGGTCATCTCATGCGGAGGATTTGTGGGTAGATCCGGCCCTTTTGCCGACGCATATTTCTTGAGCTTCGAGCTGTTCTTTGAGCCGACGTTTTTGTAGGAGGGTTTACGGGGGCGATTTTCGGAGGTGGTCCATTTGCTTCACGGTTTTACGGGTTTTGTCGGGCTTGGTAGGAGTATGGGTGATACGCGGGTACAGCTCATTCCGTGCCAAGGGGATCGACCCCCTAACCGGTTCACTCCGGCCGACGGTTCTGGCCGATTTCTTCCCGGCCAGGTTGGATGCGGTTTACGTAGTAGCCATTTCTATTTTCGAGAGGATTCTTCACTTGCCTTGAGCGAGACGGGGTGCCCTCATTCGATTTTCTTGTACTCCTCTCTATGTACTTTCGGATTAATAAAAATGGCTAGGTTTACGGCATTCTATGTGGTGTTCCATGATGCGGATTTCGGCATTGTATTTTCTATACGTAAGCATGTTCTGTTTATTCTTGGTTATTTCCCTTTGGGGATATTACATTCATTGTTCAGCGTAATCGATAGTTATAAAAGATAAAAACTACTAGAAAATAGAAAAGACTAGTAAACAACAAATCTATTTTATCTATTGGCTGGCCCCTTGCCACGCCCACGAGAAATGTCTAATTTGTACGAGCCACGAGAAAATGATGGTCTTCTAGTACTCTCAGGAGTACCACGTCCACGACCATGACTAGAAGGTGGAGGCTGAATCTGCAAAGGAACAATAGTTGGATATCGAGAACTGGCACTGGTACTGGCACTAGCACCCGCATTGCTACTGGATGGTGGGACTAGCCCTGTGTGTGGCCGTGCTACTGATGCTTCATCATCATCCCTAAAAAGTTCTGCTTCCAATTCTTCCATATGTACCGTGCCGTCCTCCAAATTATCATCCTCTAGGTTGTTGTCCCAGACTCTGTATGATTGATCCTCATATGCCTGATCAGAGTAATGGCTCAACAACCTCAAGTTGTAATGCACATAAACCAAGCTTTCAGCTCAGTTTTCATTCAGCGTGTTTCTTCTCACATTATGTATGAAGCTGTAGGTGCTCCAACACCTCTCTGCAGAAGAAGTATTCACAACCTGTGAGAGAAATTTTTTTGCCAACTTTGGCAAAAGTCCCATGCCGCCATATGCTTCCCACCATGTGAGAGCATCAAATCTATCTCTGTCTTCCATTGCATGGAAAGAACCAAAGTTAGCAGTGCAATTGAAGTATTTGCCTAATTCAAGGCGCAATCTAGCACACTCCTCCCTGTCGGGTACCAACTTGTCTAATGCCTTCATGTACCCCTCTTGTACCTCTAGATCTATGTGAGGTTTGATCCTAACCCCACCTCTAGGTGAAGGTTGGCCCAACCAAGATGGAGAGTAGTATTTTGGCATAAGGATATATGCCAAGGCATGTAGTGGAACATTGAGTTTATTCCACCATGCACACACACAGTCATGAATCATAGCATACAAGTTGGGATCATTATCCTTAACAACATCTTTTATTTGGCCCAACATGTTGTCCATCTGCTCATAAACCTCCCCAATCATTGGTTTATCTGTATCTGCAAACCGAATCATGTGATAAATGGGTTTGGTGAAATTCAAAATTTCCCTCACACGTGCCCAAAACAAAGGGTCAAGGGCGGTCTCCTCCACATGTTCAAAACCTTGCCTGTCAACTATTGTCACTGCCCTGTCCTTTAATACATGCCAGTGTGGGCTTGATACCATTGCAGCCAATGACTCTCTTACCTTCAAAAGGCGCCTGAAGGTGAGGTAATAGCTAGCAAATCTAGTCTTTGTTATCTTCAACAACTCCAATTTGGAGTGAGTATGGAAAAGCTCATGGGTATTGCTATGATTTGTAATAAATTTTATCATTTTTTACCTCTCTTGTACAAATCACCAAGCCATTTGAATTGAGGTTGTTTGTTTTTAATGATATCATGCATCAAAAGGTTCATTGTGTGAACCAAACACCTAGACCAAAATATGTTGGGGTATTTATCCTCAATAATTGCTCCTGCTGCCTTATAGTTAGCAGCATTATCAGTGATGACCTGTATGACATTGTATGGCCCAGTCTTTTCAATTATATCAAGTAATGGTTTTGCAATGTTAATGCCGGTTTTGAATTTGTCTGAATAATCATATGCTGACAAGAAGATTGCACCACTAACCGACACAGCCAAAACACTTATCAATGGCTTTCCTTTTACATTGGTCCATCCATCAGAGACAATGGACACCCCATGCTCATTCCACGAATTTTTCATTCTAGCCAAAGAATGGTTTATTTTAGCTTTTTCATGATCAAGACCCACAGTTCTGGCCTTGTCATACCCAAGGCTCTTGTATCCTTTGGGGGCATCATTAATGGCAGAAACCATTTCATGCCAATAAGGTGAGCGAAGAACATTGAATGGCACCCCACATGCATATAGAAATTGGAAAATTTTTGAATCCACATCCTTCCTACACCCTTCGTCAAGGAAATCGGATATGGTTCTACGCCTTAATTCAAATGTGCCACTGCCTCCATAACCACTGCCATGGGTGGAAGTTGATGGAGTTCTTTGTCCATGATGTGATGCACCTGATGGTGTATAAGAATCAATGAAACCCCTAGATCTTTTAGATCTCTGTAGGGCAGCCTCCTCTTCCTTTCTATATTTCTCTCTCTCTGTTGTTGGCACACTAACACAAATTTTGATTCCTAGATTTTTGTCTCCATCCCCTGGCATTTTCCCACAAAGGTGCCTTCTCGCACGGGTGTATGAACCATGGTATTCTTTATTGCAATGGGGGCAAAGAAATTTAGTGGTTCCACCACCTTTCCCTCCTTCCTGCTTCTGAACATATTTCCACAAAGGTGTCTAAGTTTGGTCTTGTCTAGTTGGGGTATCTGTGGCCTCATGTTCTCCACTCCCCCCTTCCTCCTCAGCATAATCCTCTTCCTCTTCAGGATTTTCATCAAATCCACCATAACCCACTTCTTCATCCTCCTCTTCTCTAATGTGCCTCTTTCTTCTACTCTCCAACACCATTATTACAAAGAAAGGAACCAGCGTGATGAAAATCCCTAGCCATATAGCCATGATGTTTCAAGTTTCAAGTTTCAAATTTCTAACCTGCAAAAAAAATGGAGAAATGCCAAATGGGAATAGGAAATGCAAAATAGGAAAAAAACAATTCAATTTTTAAGTTTTCAACATAATAAAATGCAACATTCAGAAAAAAAATCAAGTTTTCATTTTTGAACAACTTAAAAATTCATCCTAGAAAATACAAAACTAGATTAGAAGACCTACCTCTTTCTTGCAATCCTCCTCTTGCTCTCTTGTAGCTTGCTCCTTGCTCTCTCCTTGGCACTTCCGCAGCTCCGCTCTCCAACTCTTGCTCCAAGCTCTCCTTCTCTCCAACTCTTGCTCCAAGCTCCTCTTGCTCTCACTCACTCAACTAAAACAATAAAACAAAATGAGGGGAGGGTGGGCTTTTATTTACCCAACCCTCCTCCCTCCCTATAAAAAAAAAAAAAAAAAATTTTGAAGATTTTTTTTCATGCTGCCGGGGAGCATTCGGGAGCGAACACTCCCCGACCACTTCCGGTGTTTAAAAAACGCTCCCAAAGTGTTTTTTTAATGCCGGAAGCACTCAGGGAGCGTTCGCTCCCAAGCACTCCCTGAAACGCTCCCGAAAAGGCAGGGAGCGTTTTTACAGGCTCAGAAGCGCGCTCTCGAAAACACTCCCCTCAAGAAGCATTTTTGGGAGCGTGTTTCCGAGCGCTCCCAAAATGCTCCCGAACAGAGCGCGTTTCAGGAGCGGGAACAGGGGGGGTGAAGCTTCCTCGCAACCTTGGTTGAAACAGTACCCACTGGTACTTTTCCGATCTTCTGAACTTCCAGCCCAATCTGCGTCACTGAACCCACTTAGTCTGATGTCATTGCCTCGGGTGTATCTTAATCCATGCTTGACTATTCCTTCTATGTATCTGAGAACATGCTTGGCTATTGCCCAATTTGCCCTCCTTGGTTCCACCATGAACTGACTGAGGGTATTGACAGTGTAACAAATGTTTGGCATTGTGTTGACCAGATACATCAGGGACCCTATGATTTGTCTATACAAGGTAGGATCAACCTCATCATCTTCGGATACATCAATCTTCCTACAGTTGGTGATCATTGGAGTAGCCATGGGTCTACAATCCTACATCTTGAACCTCTTTAGAATTTATGTAGCATATCTTCCTTGACTAAGGAAGATTTCACCCTTCTGCTGCCAAACTTTTGTTGATTTCTATAGCATCAGAAAGTGTTCTAAGTCCCATTTTTGGTAGAGAGGCTTGGACATTAGTTATCCAGAGAACCCAAAAATCGTTTGTGGAAATTCCACTCGGATATGACCTTATTAAAAGAATTAATTATTTTAACGTAGACCCTAAGTTTAAACTTAGGGAAATTAAATAATTAAAGGGTATTAATAGAGTAGAGTATGAATCTTCTAGAAAACAAAGATCAAGTCATCTTTTAATCTAAGCCATTGATTAACGATATAATCTTAGCCATTGATTCATTAGCGAGAAGACTATAAGAAGAGACTTGAAGGCCATTTGGAAATCAAGTCGGGGACACTCTCAGTACTCGAAGGAAATCGATTCTAAAGCAAAAGAATTCAATTTCAGCGGGTGAGATTGTAGAGGTAGGGTTGCAGAAGCAGAAGGAGGAGGGAGGTGTCAATGATCAGGAAGCAGAACTTAGGAGGATGAAGAGAAGGGTGAGTTGATCAGCAGCAAGACCCCCTCCATGCAGAATCACGCAGTCCAGGTAGAGACTGCGCAGAGCTCTCA
>JAXQQM020088596.1:0-32133 GCA_034641835.2 Pinus albicaulis | reverse complement strand
ATCTTAACTCGCCCCTTATTTTGCACATGGATATGATGGTGATGAATGAATATTTAGTTATTTAATGTATATATATAATAATGGATTTAATGGTGATTTAATGTGTCCATCATGTTTACTCCTAGGTGATCTTAATGAGCCATACCTATCAAAATTGTATATGCGGAAGCTGCTTTGAATACTTCTGAGGTTATAACCCATTTTATAACTAAATGGACCAATGTCCGAACCTTGGTTTAAACTCTTCTTATGACTATACGATTTAACATTGGAATAATACAATTATTCCAAAGTTATAGCCTTCACCCCATTTCATGGGCCTTTCAAATAAATATCCACTTTATTACAAGAGATCCTTATATGGTGGTCCATGGCTTTAACACTCTATACTTTGGGTTAAAACCCGACATATTAACACTACACTTAATTCATGTTAACTCCGACCTTGGCTGAACCCAAAGGCCAGTGTATATTAAAGTTTGATGTGGTTAATAAATAGCCAATGCGGATTCAAATGTCAACACTATTAAAGGTCTTTGACTTTGGATTAAAATCCAATGTCCACGCCAATAACATTCAGGCCCACATAATCATATTCAAAATTATATAAATAATTAACAATGGAATAAATTCCCACCATACTTCTGTTAACAAACCCGTAACTTGCTGTTGCGAATGCCCTTAGATCCTTCACCCTTCAAATCGAACGCCAATCATGTTTTTTTTCAACCTGAGCTTTAACACACAAATAAAACGCGAAATGGGCAGTATTTCAAAACTTCCAAGTGCAATGTGTCGACAGCTTAATGATATCATGTTTTTTTTCAATTTACAACTTATCACTTATAAATAATGCGAATACCACTGGTTGGTTTGGGGTCTCTCAGCTGCCTCATGGTTTTGAATAACTCTTGCTCAAGACTCTGTTCCTCCATTCCAACTACGCCATCAAATTCAATTTAATTTCATTCTACGCAGGCTTAATTTAAACTCTCACACCACTTATAACATAATCACTCTACCTCTGTGTGATACGAATTACACGAACCTTCTCAACAAATAATCGAATTGTGGCTTGATTCAGCCATTCATCCCTCGCAATTGCATATTGTTTGTCAAATTTCTAAACCATTTATTTGTCTTCCATTTATATCTAAACCACTGTAACTTGGTATTTTGTCAGTTTTCATAGTTCATCTAAATCATATTTGGTTATAATTTCTTGGACAACTTCCAACACCTACATATTCACAAAGGCTATGCAGTGGATAAAAGATTCGTTCAGTATCTCAGCAATTATATTATTGCATGCAAATATATCTTAGATTTTCAAGCATTACTTATATAAGTGGTACATGTGTCTTGTATGATTCATGGATTTCCCAAAGGAGAAACCGTGCAAGTAGGATATGTCTTGCCAAAGGAGATTATTGCAGTTATAAGGCCACATTCTTTTAAAGCAAATAATATGAGTAAGAGCTCAGATGACTTGGATCAGAAATCAGTTGTGAAGGATAACATGGAAATGAAGATGGATATTTGCGTTATCCCTCAAGATGACTCTGCTTAAGACCTGATGCCCAGGGTTACCTACAATCTGGACAATATCTATGTATATATAAATGCACTTCCATTTTTGTCCCAAATAATTTTAAATCTGGGCAATCTTTAAAAATGTCTCTAGAAGTTTTAATATCTCAAATATGAGATTTGAGATATTAATTCAAAGTTCTATTATGGTTAAAACCCCCAATCTCCACTATGCATAAAATGCACACACCCAGTTCTATCCTCAATCTCGACAAATTAAATTAAATTGTGGGAACTTCACTTTTCTTTCAAGCCTATGGTTTAAAGATCATATTTCATAAAGACACAGCAACCAATTTTCCATTTGGGAGCTATCAAACTAAATTTTTTTTTTGAAACCATATAATAATCCACCTCATGAATATCGAATACATATTCGATATTTCATTACAACTCAATACATCTTGGACCCGAGGTATGTATTGATTTGTGATTCATTTAATCATACTTTGATTTAACTCATTGAAGATGCCAACAATAATATGGACCCTCAGTCGTATATTCCAGCATATAAATTCGACCTTGGTTCATCACATTAATATAGATTCCCACCGCACATCATTCAATTCACATTTAATAAAAGCTAATTGGCCCACCATTTAACTTACCATAACCAAGTACCGCTGGGCCATACCACATATTAAACCCCGTGCATCTTTGAACGTGATTTCCCTTGGATCTATTGCTCACAAGATCAGACGAACACAACGAATATCATGTTTTTATTGCCTCTAAGCCTTAACGCTTAGAAAAAATGCGATAAAAGTGGTTTTTGCCTTACCACTTTTTCCACGTGTCCAACAACTAATGGAATCGTGTTTTTTTTTCTAATACCTCTTACTGGGTTTGGGCTACACGAAACCCATTCATTGTTTCCAAATTATACTCTTATTGTTCATCACACAGTTTCACGGCTTCAACACATGTTCCACAATTAATACAGCTCACGGTTCCATCTAAACTCCAACCTCGCTCTTGCAATTCGAAGCCTCGCCTTCCGTTTACAATTTCACTCGTTTCTCCAATGTTTGTGTAAACTCTGTCTAATTATTCCATTGTATTATCCCGCCTTCAAAAATTTCCTTCAAAACCTCTATGCCTTCAATGATGTGCCTTTGATTCCTTATACATAGACCCATTGCTATACAGAGGTTCCAATTCACAGTTTTCTTCAGGTTCCAATGTATTCAGAACCGTTATTCAAGACAAATGACAGTTTAATTAAAACTCAGTTACTCTGCCAGTCACTCTAAGAAGTGGAATTGATTCCAATCAAGAATAGAACTCGATGGTTTTGGTCCTTTGGACAGTGTTTCATTACCCTTTAACCAAACAAAGAGTTACTCTGCTATGCTTAATGGACAGAGGCGACCCTTTTGAGTTCCTATACAGAGAACAATTCAATTGATTTCTACACAGAATGCGCAAACCAATACCCCACAAGGTATAATCCTCAGGTAGATTAGAATGAAGCTACACTAGAGTAATGACAGTGACAAGAAGGCATATTATTGGAGGACACCGAAATTTCCCAAAGAATGAAATACTGTAATGGTGCACCGAGAAGGGAAAATTCCCGAGAAAATAAACCCAAGTACAAAAGGATTGGTCTGTGTCATATTTTCAGAAGGATGAGCTACACTCTGTAATCCTCCCTTCATGAGTTTGTCGTTCAGCACACATGAAAAAAAGGTTTATGTTTTTCTAACCAAGGATCTTTGATATAGGGGCATCCTTGGTTGCAAGCAGTCAACATCACCCAAAAAAAGATTTTATTTTCCCAATACAAGGCCCAGATCTCTGAGTGCAGAGGCTTTGATATTCTTATCTAAGTTGAGTGAGACTAATAATGTTATAATTAACAAGCCAAGTTCTTTGAAATAATATGTACCAAATGGATCAGTGTTTTCAAGAAGATGATGAAAAATAAAACCACTCCCTCTTTTCATTCACAATTCATTGATCATCATTACGTCCTTAATTCATTGCAGGCTAAGGTGATCCCAGACGAGAATGATAAATACAGTTGTGTTTATGATTCAGACATGGAAACTAGTTACAGAGTGGGCGCATTTCTGTTTCTCCTTCTAAGCCAGATACGGATAATGGATGTCACAAGATATATATGATGTGGAAATTTTCTCAAGCCAGGAGAAAATTTCTCTTCTGAATAAGACTATATGATGTGCATTGAGGTGTGCATGAAGCTCTTCTTGCACTATTCTAAGATCTCACTGTGCTTCTGCTTTCTAAATTTCAAGAAAATGATATCTATACTGACATTCATCTTTTTTTTCTAGGTTGACTTCATCATCGCAAGAATTATTTTATTCATAGCGAAGTAGCAAGAAAAATCACATACGAAAAATACAGGGGATATTTATAAAAAGTTTGATCTTTCTTCTGAAATGCATTTACAAAGTTCACCTTGATTCTGAGCAAGCTGTAGTATGAGAGCTTTGCTACAGCCAAGGAATGTGGGTGGGCACCATGTGGTAGATAATCTGCTATTTCGATGAGCGGCTGTGATTAACAGGCTTTGGAGTAGAGAAGTATCACGTTACTCTGTGTTTTACACATTTATGTCATTCTTAGAAGATATTTATGTCCTTATTATAAGTAAATATTCAAAAAATGCATCCTCCGCTTGTATCTTGTCAAACAAATTTAAATTTCAATGCAGATAGATGTTTACAGTCTTGAACGTTCCATGCTGATTTTTTTGACAATTTCTATTGAAATTATTGCATAATGTATAGTGTTACGTGACCTGGAAACAAATAAACTGCAATATAAATCAAATATCAATTATTGTCTCATCTTTTTTTGTTTGAAATTTTTGAAATAACTTGTGATGATATAAGCAGTAAAAGAAAAATAATTATAGAACACTCAGTGAAGAAGACTAGTCTACAGAACCAGTTCTATCAAGTCTATTAGTATCTAAGACATCCATCATGTATTCATAAGTTTAAATAGAACTAAAAGCTATATATGTAGACCATCATTCCTCTAATTGAATAATAAAAAGAACCTAAAATACAGGTATGACTATCTCAGTCTTAAAAAGAAGGGTATTGGTAATAGAAATAAGAAACTGCAGTAAAGGAGATACAGCGACCCAATCACATATTAACTCTAAAAAGCCATCATTATCAAAAAACACACATCATTGGTTACAAATTGTTGCAATTCAAAATTCATTTCTAATAGTGATATCTATTATCAACAATTTCTAGAAAGCTAAATAATGAAGTTCATGTTGTACTTCCATACATATAAAAAAATCCATCAGAAACCAAGCTTCTACTCTAAACATCATCTTTAACTATTCTCCATGATTTTACTCTGATCTCTCTGTAGATCTCTCCACTTTTTCATCATTGAGATTGATTCCGGCCATGGCTTCTCCCAAATCACAACTAACCTCAGCCAGAACGTGAGAGTCATTATAGTGAGTTACAGCCTATACAATTGCTCGAGCCCTGCGAGCTGGATTTCCACTTTTGAACACCCAATCGCCACAATGTAAGTTTCTTCCTTCCCAACAGTAGAATCACCCACTTTTCCTGGCGAAGGCAACTGGTTAAAAATCTTTGAAGCACATTTCTGCAACCATGACAGATGACTAGTTTTCAAAGAAATTGCATATGTTCTTCCAGAAGAGGGTTCAGGTTTGACCTTCACAGATGTATCTATTGGTGTCCCAAAAATATTTTTCCCTACTGCCTAATGAGAAAAGCCCAAAGCATCTGTAGGCCTAGGAGAATGACTTCCATATTTATCTGTAATTTTTTTTAAATGATCTTCTGTCACATTTAACTCTGTTTTCAATTTCTTAAGCTTCTCAAACAATCTTAAAGCTTCCTCTCTTTCTTTGCATAAAGATTTTCGTTGTTCAATCTCAGCTTCATACTCAGTTTTCCTTACTTCTAGTGTGGCCTTGTGATCATCAATGAGCTTTTGGATCTCCTCCTGCAATAACAACAAGATTATTATGGAATCCCATCAAAAATATAAAAAAAATAAAACAGTATCTGAAATCACAAGATAATTACAATAAAGAGCATGATACTAAAGTAAGAATAAGGAACTGGAGCTGCTGGATCCTAGACAGAGTGCTTGCGTTGATTAATAGTAAGCAAGGCAAAGTATTCTCCTATTAATCTTATTTCACATTGGAATACAATAAATGCATGATGCTACAATGCTTAAAATAAATTTTCCAATTTAATAAATCATCCACAAATATCACTTTTAGAAGAAACTTACATTCTCCATACTGACAAGTTTTTCTTGTAAGGCATACAACTCTTCTTTTTTCTCCTTAATAACAATTTCTCCTTTAGCAACATCCTGCACAGGGGAGGAACAAGCCACCATTGACATAGTGAGTGTAAGTTCATAATTCTTACCATTGCTTAAAATAAATAGGTATATGACTCTTACCACCCTTGAAAAGAAATGTATTTTAGCTTCAATTTCAAGACCTGCATGTTTCATGTTTTCACTTCTCAATCAAACCTACCCTTTTATATGGTTATGAAGTTTGGGGAACATACCATATGGGAGTATAATGAAATAGGATAGAGATATATTATGTCAAAAAGTTATCCAAACATCTTCATGCCAAGAAATAAACATCTAACCCTATCATTATTGCAAAAATTAGCATAAACCCACTCATTACATCAATGACCTTTCATATCCATGATTATGATACACCAGATCAGATGGATGGGAAACTGACAAAATTGTCTTCTTAGATATCCATATTTTATCCTCAACTTATTTGTGGAGCTAGAAAAAAACAAGGTCTATTCATGTTGGTCTACAAGAGCCTCTTCATTACTTCAACTCATTAACCTTGATATTTACAAACCACCCCTATGCAAATTTTTACTGGATGTTCCTTATCTTCCTTATTGAAACATAAGAAAAATAATTTATGTAAGATTTATAGAACATGATTTTATCCACACGGTATCAACCCAAAGAGCCATGTTGTATTCCAAACATTACATACTTAGACTTATAAATCTAATGTAGTGATGGTATGGGCTAGTTGAGTCCATAGGGTACACCAAATTATAGTTACCTCACACCTTGAAGGCCTTTTCCATACAATTTAGAGTTTTCTTGCACCAATTTCACATTTAGATAGACCAACATATCCCTTGAGAGCCACATTTTGTAGAATCTCCCTTCAGAGCCACATGTGAGTAGCTAATATAGACTCAACATACTTCAAGCCTTTCCAATGACATGCTAGTTCTTGTGCTTATGCTTGTTTATGTGTGCAAGTGAATGTAACAGGGATTGGATATAGATTCAGGTCCTTAAATAATTTGGCAGATTAGATACACCTAATCAAATTAACTTTTACACATGGATCCTCGTAATTCCAAACTTAGGCCCATGGATTTGAAAATTAAGGAGGGAACTATGTCATACATCTAGGTTTGAGGTGGAGTATGGTCATATTTCTACTAGAAATTGTATCTAGCCCATATGTCTCTCGTTTGATTTCACAATAGGATATATGATACATGAAATTGACCACTATTCTAAAAATTACTTAAGTGGATTTATAATTGATACTGGTGGACTATCAACCTGAAGGGTAGGCAAGAAAATATGCCATAATTAGTTTATTTCAATGACCCATATTGTATATTTCATCCTCTCCCTTTTCATTCTAGTTCTCAAGGTTGTTGGTATCTAGTTTCAGCAAGTTCTTCTCCATCCTCTCATCCAACTCACACTTGAAGTTATTCGTATCTTTCGAGGCATTCCACCTCTAGAGCTTAGTAGTTTAAGGGATCCTAGGTATGCAATGATTTTAATTCTATTTCTCCTCACTCCAAACATTATGTTTGTCCTAAACACTACCACTAAAATTTCTACATATATTGGGGTTTCTACAACTTTGTGTGATGTATGCTATCTCTTGGGGTTGAATCATCACCCCTCCATATTCTTAGAGTCTCTTGCTCACATCACAACTCTCTTCTCCTTTTATTCTATTACCAGGCCAAAGAAAACGACTTCTATAAAAGGTCTAAAGACACATGTATTAATCATAATAGTAAACATTTTCCAGGATACATGAATCAGTATGTGTCATGTTATGAGGATGATTTGCTCTCAAAGTTCGTCTATGTTTTGAAACTTTTCCATAGTCCCAAAGGGAATATGACTTAGCAATTGCACACATGTTGAGATTATTGGCAGCAGTAATGGGACCCCAAAAGACATAGTCTAGAAGCTCTGAGCTCATCATTGTGACTAGAAAATATACAAAAGGCTAAAATATGACCAAGCTACTCATCCTTGGGATAGCACTGAAATAGCATCCAGATCTTATCCTTGGGATAGAATTGATATAGCACTAATATTGCAGAAACACCTTGACTTGGATAGAACTGAGATCTATGAGCATCATGGCACCAAGGCTGTAGAATCATCATGACTTAGATAGTAACAAAACTGTGATATCAATAAAATGTGGTGGCACAAAATTACACTGAGATCCTTAAACTGTGATATAGTACCAAGACAGTGAGGGAATGTCATTGTGGCATCACCAAAAATTTTCCTAAGTTCTCTGCTCCAGTTTGAATTGTAATCTCTACAATTACACTGAGATTATGTGTATCCTTATCCAAGCCTCTTCCGGAAATGATATCTAAACTGTTGACTGTAACTGTCCATCCAAATTTTAGACTGTGATATTATCAAATATCTAATTGGTAAATTCGTAACTCACTACATTCAAGGCTCTCTACATCGGAAATAACAGTTCTCTCCCCATAGTAATTAAAATGGTGTGATGATCTAAAATGTTAAATTTTTTGTACATTATATTTTCTCCATGACTAGACCAAATTATTCCTTGATGCAAAATTAAGGTCAAAAACTTATTGGTTGCATGAGTGGAAGTCCTCTATCTCACATTTTAGGTTCTTTAGATCAAGTGCATGGACCCACTTGTATCATGAAAGACATGATATATAACCTGTCCATTAGACTCCTCATAGGACTTTGGTTTGCTACTATAGTCTTTATGACCCTCCCTCTCACCAAGTGGCTAAGCATCACGGTACTATCTTTGATGAGCCTTTTCATGGTGACTACTAGGATCTCTTTTATAGCTCCTCTCTGGTGATGACTCGCAGCATGTATCCATGGAACATGCCTCTTCTTCTATTGTTGGGTTGCTTGTTGATGAATTACAACTAGTTTTAGTGAACCTTTCCACATCTCCATCTTGTGTTGGTCCACCTATACAAATGTCAAAATCCTCATTTCATACTTTGTAGTTATTGAATAGTTTATGGGGAGTCAGGACTAAAGGGATTACTTCAGCATCTAGTACATCCTATCCTTTGGATGTTTATTCCATCCTTCCCTTACCAGATGAGGTCATCATTCTTGGTACTTCATCTTGAAGTGTACCACCTAGCAATGCTTCTCCTTCCAGAATCTAGTGATGCCCAAATTTGAGATAATATTGTTCATGTGGATGTACAAGAATTTGATGATGATGGTAACAAACCCTCTACTACACCAGCACATGCTCAAAGAGCTTCAACAACCAATAGGCTTCACAATAAAAAGCCATGTTTTTAGATTCAATAGTGCTCCCAAAGTAACAGAATCAAGAAATATAACACTAGATGTGCATTCTTCATACTTCTAACTGAGCTATTATTAGAATATCCATGGAATATTATATCCCAGTCATATAGTCTCAGAATGTATATCTTGCTTCAGATAGATTAAGGTATGCCACATAAGCTTCATTTTTCAATTCCAGAAATAATGCTTTTTTTTTGTTCCAATTGTGAGATATTAGACTTCAAATTTGTTTCTTGAGGGGTTCCGAAAATCAGTCGGACCGGCTCCGAATCGACCGAGCCAACCGAGCCAACCGAGCCAAACCCCCGGTCGGACTGACTCGGTAGAAGTTTGTGACCGAACCGGCCGATTCGTTCACTGACTCGGCCAGTTCAGTGACCGAACATAGGGTGTTTGGTCTTTTGTCCAAAATGAAACTCGTGTTGTTCTGGAAAGACATGTTGAGAGAACCATATCCTTTCTTATTACTAAACATTGCACTCTACTTGATACATTATGCCAATACTTATCCCATATTAGTCATTAAAGAGTCATACTAGTTCTTATGTTTCAGTAGGGGTAGTGTCTTCCTGGTGTTCTAGGATTTGACCGGCCGGTTTGACCGGTTACCTATACTGTTAGTAACCTAGTGAATTAACTATGGCTCAAAGTTAAATTACTAAAAATTAAATATTAGTTTTAGCATTCACTAGATACATAAAGGAACCTCTCAACTGTCTATAAATTCACTAGATAGCATGTTTATAATGTGGCAATGATACCAACGAAGAAAGGGTAAGAGGTTACCATGGTTTAATGTAGACTCTCTGACCCAAAGACTACAGGATCTCCTTGAGGCTCAGTCTGCATCATGTAAATATCCTCTGTACCCTGAAAATTATAAACCAAAGTTAACAGTCAAGTTTGCGAAAAGAAATATAATAAACACTATAAATATGCTTAACGAAAAGTATCGATGTCTGTGTCACGACTGGAACCTCAGAAGGAATAATCTCTTAAGACAACCCTTCATGTGTAGTGCTAACCTAAAAATTCCATAATGTTAAGACTCATACCATATAAATTTATGTGACATAAATCAAATTTCAATTTGACATACAAAAATATAGATAGATAGTAATGAGTAATGGCTGTGGCACCTGTACATGATCATGTCCACGATCTACAAAATGAGCACGAGGGGAAAGGCAATGTTATTCTAGGAATGTTGTAAACTGCATAAGTTAAATAAATATATTGGCATCAGTTTTTTGAGACTAAATGTATATATACACCAAAAAAACATGTTAGAAAAAAACCTGTTTGTACATACCTCACCCATGGTGTGCATTTTTACTGTCCTGGATTGCTCATAGAGGTCTCTACATGAGGATGCATACTCAATAAGCTCATCTCGCTCCATCTCCCTCAACACGTCATCTGGGATACTCACAAATGGACGTCCTCCTGCACTAGATGAAGGTTGGCTCATCCCTAAGCCGACTTCCACCCCTCCTAAAGCAACTGCAATATGTTCTTGTATCTTATCCCTCATTTGTGATGCAACACTGGAGATAAGGGCTAACTCCTCTGGAAGTGTAACTACCCTAGGTGGTCGAGTTGCTAAACGAGGTGCTAGAGGCCTAAACCCAACATCTCGCATAGCATCAGGTCATTCATATGTACGACCTTTTCCAGCTCCATAGAATTTGGACCCAGTATCTGTATAGTTAGGGTCCATGTGCTCTCGGAATTGAGAAAACAACATCCTAACAAAATATTGCGGCACCTCATCATTATTTGGGAACTTCTCGTATGCACATAGGAACTTCTCATAAATATGGGGTGCAATAATAGGATCATTGAATCTTGCAATCTTCATACCTTTTTTGTCTTCAGGCCGCAAGTCAAATAGTGACAAGGCCATTTCTTTAGTGACCTTACTTTTGACTTCATTGTAGGAGTGGATACCAATCACTGATGCTCTCCTCCTACGCATCATGTCAAAAAAAACTTGGGTTGATGGTCCAACCCCACGATACGTCTCTATCAAACTCTCCAAATTGTGCAAAACAATTTGGAGACAATTTCGACTAGGGGCAGAGAGATTGCAACTTTGCAATTCATTGCGCAATCTCGTGGAATGCTCCCTCATCCCATCAATAGTAAGTAAGGAGATTCTATCTTCCCAAGGAATCTGCTCAGGAATATCACCGGGATGGGTGTAAAGGGGATCATAGCTCGGATTTCGAGCAAACTCATGAACCCTACGACCTCTACCCCTAGGAGGGCGACCACCACCACCTGTAACATGTTAAATTATTGCACATATTAAAAATTAAATAATTTATAAGGAAATTTTGTATTTAAAAAACTTGTTTGGTAATTTGAAAATACCTGCTGGAAAAACTATCTCTTCCTCTTCGTTCATACTATGGTCCCCTGACAAGGAATGAACGTGTCTATGACCCACTGTACAAAACATTAAATTGTTAGAATTTGGGTACATGAGTACCACAATAGGTTTGAAATTAAACATACATCAAACAATAAATTTTCATTTAGATTTTACTTGGAGAAGTATCCAATTGTGAGGTGAATCCCACAGGCTGAGACATTGTTCTCCTTTGCCCCTCACCAGCAATAGGGCCAATCCCAACTCCAACATTTGCACCTATGGAGCATAATGTTTTCACATTAAACACATGTCATTCGAAAAAAAAATTCACCTGTTCAACATTGAATATAATGTAAAATTGAACATTTTAACTAGCAATTGATCTAGTGTGTACCTATGCCGTGTATAAGACCCTCGTTCATACCATGGTCCCCTGGCGAGGAATGAATGTGTCTATGACCCACTGTACAAAACATTAAATTGTTACAATTTGGGTACATGAGTACCACAATAAGTTTGAAATTAAACATACATCAAACAATAAATTTTCATTTAGATTTTACCTGGAGAAGTATCCAATTGTGGGATGAATCCCACAGGCTGAGACATTGTTCTCCTTTGCCCCTCACCAACAATAGGGAAAATGGGAACATGTCCTTGGGGCGCCTCTTATTCGATTCCCTGACTTGGTGAACGAGTCTGACGAGTGCGTCCACCTGTGCAGGACAAAAAAAATTCACATTAATCAATCTTTCACAATGAACAATAAATATAACCTACTTGAAAACATGACATAACTAAACAACCAATGTACCTGATAATCCTCCTATCATGGAGGCGTCTCTATAGGGCTCCCCTGATGCCATGGAGGGGTCTCTGTAAGGCTCGCTTGCCCCTCATAAACAAATTAGAAAAACAATTATCAATTGACAGTTGAATGTCATCAACCAATGGATAACAAGTACTATATAGGTACTATGTGTGAACACATAGGCATGTTGAAAAGTATAACTAGATCGGTCTTCATGTTGACTATGTAATTATATTCTTATGTAAAGAAGAAGTCAAAGTAATATTATCTAAAGACTAGGAACTGATCTTTCCTTGGATTGGAACATAAGAGTACAAAAAAGAAGGCTTTATCATCATTACAACCAAGATCTAATCCTTACACTTGAAGAAGATCATTCAAAGAGAAAATGTTGAGTGAACTCTATTTCAATTACCAACCTGGTTGAGAGGAAAAAGAAGGCTTTATCATCATTAAAACCAAGATCTAATCCTTACCCTTGAAGAAGATCATTCAAAGAGAAAATGTTGAGTGAACTCTATTCCAATTACCAACCTGGTTGACAGGCCTCAAGCATCCTGTAATATCTTAACTATGGCATTATTTTGATACGAAGGCTTGATTTTGAGAAGTGATATCAAGGATACATATATATATTACAAGCAAAGAAATATTTAATTTTTCTAGAAGGAATCATCCCAACTATTGCTTAGGATTTCTCATCTACCTTGTGGCCAATTGAGCCCAACAAAGAATAGATACAACTAAATAATTGTCAATCCATAAAAATGTAAAGGCTTGAGAATGGTTTCCTTACTAGTTGTTACATGCATATATCCTCCTCATGGTTTTTAACACTCATTAGGAGAAAATAAATTCTTGTGATTTCAAGGTGACTCTATCATGGCTATGGATGCTCACTAGTAGTGGGGAAACATGAGAAACTCATATTTAATTCTTGATATTTAACTCTCATGAAAGATATATATCCTAGCAGAATCAGATTCTAAAGTGGAGAGGTAATCCCTTTTTACAATCTATGCCCTTTAGGTCCTTCCTTAAGTTTCAACCAAGATCAGTAAAGGGGAGTTCATGTAGTTCAACATTCCACGGTTCTAAGTAGTGGTACCCTTGTGGTAGAGAGAATATACCATGAAGGAACACTAATCACAATTGATTTGGTAGATATTCATGGGAAACACTAATATATGTATAGGTCCTACCATTGCATCTCTAATTGTTGTATTAGCCACTACAATCCCCTTTTATTCCACCTAGTATCTTGTTTCCATAGGGTGCCACCTAACAAAAAGTATTTGAATTCACCCTACAAAACTTAATTGACCTTTCTCAAGAAGATACCAAGTTTCTATGTCCCTTGAGACCCCTTAAGGTATATTCTAAGCACGATGGAGCATTTTTCCTCAACCTAGAGATATAAGGAGCATTGTTTCTCAATCTAGCAACACACATGAGTATTGTTACTCAAGGCAGTGACATAGAGGAGCATTTTTTGTTAATACATTGATACAAAGGGAATAATTTCTCAAGCCAATGACACAGGGGAGGATTTCCTGCTCTAAGAAAGGTCTTCTTATGCTTCCAAACAATATTGTTAAAGAATATTTTTTTGGGGGGTTTTAGTCTCCTCTAGGACCTTAAACATTGATGTATTTTAAGTGTGAGTTGGATTGTGTGCTTAACAATATTCTGTTAGTGAGCTTACTGCTTTACAATATTCTGTTAGTGAGCTTAGTAAGTAATGAGAAGAAAGACTGAGCTTCATTGAATATGATACGTATGAGGTTGATTTAAGGTCCTTATCCTAAGTAAGAATCATCTCTCTACTCTATACATTAAGCTGGATAGTACTCTTCTTCCCATTAGTGTGATTAGTATGTTCATAGTGATGTGTTTTCTTACTACGATATTGGCATTAAGCTCTACCTATTCCATAATATTGATTTCTCACATGATCATGTTGTATTCAGGTTAGAGTCAAAAAGGGCTCAATGAGTAAGCACATATATGGGAAATAACTATTATTACACTTGTTTCATCTCATTTATTACTACTAGTCTGATGCAGAGTTCTAACAGTATGAACACAGTGACTTATAGAAAGCTTTTCCATATAAGCTTATAAAGGTGACATGATAGTAATGGTTATAAACTAGTGATATATGATGATGATGGAATAAGCTATGATGATTCACATCCATAAGTATAGAGATATTAACATAAAATTAAACGAGCTTTGTTCATATAGTGGTAGTGTTATTACTATACATAAGATATACGAGGTGGTATGACTTATTACCATTGATTAAGCTATTGAGCTAAGCATCTTAGTTAAGGTAAACAAGCACTAGTATAAGATTATCTAATACATAGAGCTAATGGTTTTTGAGAATGAATGGAAACGTATCCCAGCTTAGTTCTAAGGAAAGAAAGTTGTACAACTAGAACATATTGGTTCTTATGTTGGTTTGGATTTTTATGCCTTGAATGTTTTGATGGAATCGCCACTTCAAGATATTGAGTCTATCATCATCGAACTTGAAATTCCATGGATATGCCACTAGTATGTTAACCCTTCTTCATGGGAGTGTCAGGTCTGCATGTTGAATCTTCTACTTATGTAAAAGTGTTGATAATTAATGTCGAATCATATAAAAATTGAGCTTATCTCATGGGTGTCGAGATAGTCATCACATGAATCTGAGTTTTTTCCTTCACACACATTATAATACTGCCATTATAAGACAGTTTGAGAGAAGGTAAAGATATTATCCCAAGAGTTACATTCACTATAGTCACAAAGACACCAAACCCATTCCATCATGAAGATATTATAGGTGTGCCAAGATTTTTATTGAGAGACCAAATAGGTTTGTCACCTCTAAGTGACAAAATATATGTTTGGTTTCACATAGCAATACAGAAGTCAAGCAAGAATCTGATGCACTAGACATGGACAGCCAAACACCTGAGAATGTGACTGTCGAAAATGAAAGTTACAGTGCTTATCCTTCAAATGTAGATGGTGAGTACCTTGTGAAGGAGTTACAATTCACAGAGACAACTGACTCTATGATTTCCCAAGTGGAAGAGAGAGCACTAAAAGAATCTCCTTCATCTACTGCAAGAGACTTCATTGGTTCTGGAGTTGATGCCTCCACCCTTCCAAAGAACTCAATAAGAGAGCTTCTTCCAGTCCAACTATAGGTTTGTCAATTCTAGTAGCTACTGCAGTAGCTGCTATTTATTTTGTTTCTGCCTCTAGGAGAAATTCTAAAATCTCTAGTGAAGTTGGAGGGAAATCAGTTAAAGCAATGAAAGAACCAGGAGACATTTACTACTCCCCATACTCTAGGGTGCAGTTTATGTCATCCCCTCAAAACATGATAGAGAAGCGAGTAAATTCCAGGCTTTCTCCACCTCGTGTAGAATTACTTGCTGAGTATTTTCTAGGAGAGATGAGTAGCTCAGATAGAAGTATCATCAGTAGAGCAAGTGCATATGACAATATTGCTTGGACATATGAAAGGAGGTCAAGAAGAGGAAACAACATTCCCTCCCATCTCACAAACACTCTATCCTCCCAAAAAAAGTTATTCCCCCTCCATTGTTGGCGACATAATCTGAAAACCTTCTAAAAATATGCCTGAAAACCTTCTAAAAATTCCTTGGGATGCCTTAGGTACCTTGGCTTGGGAGTCAGCTTCATTCAATGATCCAATTTTGCACTAGTGCTATATTATGGTAAGATGTTTTTAATTTGGCTTGATAACTATTGAATGAAATTTATGTATAACATATATTTGACAAAAGGTAAATCTTAAATGTTTTCAAGTTTTCCTTTGTTTATTAGAATGGGCGGAATGTTTTTTTTTTTGGGGTAAAATTGGGGTTGCCTTCCACTTGATTTACCACTCCTCTTGCAATGGGAATTTACAAGGATGTGCCATTGGATTTCTTTGCAAAACATGTATCATTTATCCTTCTCATTCCGAGTGTATTCATACAATAAAACTAAAGTAAAGGTGGGTGCTAAATATAAAAACTTACTAATTTTTATGCATGCCTTGCTCACCAAAATGAATTTCCAGAACAAGAAGTGCCCAAAACAAATTTATCTCCTCTCATCAAAAAATTTAGTGACCAATGAATGAATGAATGAAAATCACATTCCTTCTATAGGCATTTCCATTTGGGATTATTTCCCTTAGTGCTCGGATGACCTATCACATCACTTGTTGGATGATGTGAATCCTTGCATCCAAACTAGTAGTGGAGGATCCTTTCATTTGTCAAATCAAGCTTCTACCTCCCCAAATGCTCTTCCTTCATCTTGACATGACATTTTTCCTATAGGTACCAACTCCCTAAATGATCCTCTATCATCCCAACATGATGTCAATTTTGAAGCCACCACAATCTCCTTGGATTGCATCCTTTATGACTCCCTCCCATCTCACAAACACTCTATCCTCCCAAAAAATGTTATTCCCCCTCCATTGTTGGCGAAATAATCTGAAAACCTTCTAAAAATATGCCTAAAAACCTTCTAAAAATTCCTTGGGATGCCTTAGGTACCTTGGCTTGGGAGTTAGCTTCATTCAATGATCCAATTTTGCACTAGTGCTATATTATGGTAAGATGTTTTTAATTTGGCTTGATAACTATTGAATGAAATTTACGTATAACATATATTTGACAAAAGGTAAATCTTAAATGTTTTCAAGTTTTCGTTTGTTTATTAGAATGGGTGGCATTTTTTTTTTGGGGTAAAATTGAGGTGGTCTTCCACTTGATTTACCACTCCTCTTGCAATGGGAATGTACGAGGATGTGCCATTGGATTTCTTTGCAAAACATGTATCATTTATCCTTCTCATTCCGAGTGTATTCATACAATAAAACTAAAGTAAGGGTGGGTGCGAGATATAAGAACTTACTAATTTTTATGCATGCCTTGCTCACCAAGATGAATTTCCAGAACAAGAAGTGCCCAAAACAAATTTATCTCCTCTCATCAAAAAATTTAGTGACCAATCAATGAATGAATGAAAATAACATTCCTTCTACAGACATTTCCATTTGGGATTATTTTCCGTAGTGCTCTGATGACCTATCACATCAGTTGTTGGATGATGTGAATCCTGGCATACAAACTAGTAGTGGAGGATCCTTTCATTTGTCAAATCAAGCTTCTACCTCCCCAAATGCTCTCCTTCATCTTGACATGACATTTGTCCTATAGGTACTAACTCCCTAAAGGATCCTTTATCATCCCAACATGATGTCAGTTTTGAAGCCACCACAATCTCCTTGGATTGCATCCTTTAAGACTCCCTCCCATCTCAAAAACACTCTATCCTCCCAAAAAATGTTATTCCCCCTCCATTGTTGGCAACATAATCTGGGTTTGTCACTATAACACGAAATCCACATTCCCTCACATCTGATTTCCTTTTGGTGTAGCCATCATCTGAACTACTAGAATGGTTTATTTAGGAGTTTCCTTTAGTCAAAACTACTAAATGGATAATTCAACAAATAACAAATGAACCCTCTAGTGTAGTAGTATTTTGAACCACCTACCTTGGGACTAGAAGAAAGACAAAGGAAATGTCTTAAGAGGAAAATGGAGGATCCCAACATTATCCTACAAGATATTAGACTTAATGACATACAACATATGGATGACTCCACCATTGTAGGTCAATCTTCCAAAATAAGCTTTTTGATTGATTATCTAAAGAAGTGGATGACAAAGAAGTTTCTTTTAGTGCTAGGATACTCTCTATGTTTCCTCATAATTTCCATAAGATTGTATGCCTAGGTCACTTCTTCAAGGGCTAACATGAGAAAAATAGTGCATAAGCAATGGTTTTGGGGTAGTTAAGCCTTATACTTTGAGAGTTGGAGAATCAATTTGACAACCATTCTGAGAAGTTATAGGTCATCCCCATCTCGATGCATATGATAGGACTTCCTATTAATCTCTATTTTATATAAAAAAATCAAAATATGGGAAATAGTTTGGGGATTTTCTATAATGTGAACTTCTCAGTTGGGTTCTGAGTAATTAGATAAATTTGTGGCCTTTTGACCACTTTGGTGAAACCTTTGGTGTGTTTAAATTTGATTTCTTGGGAGGAGCGGTGGTTCCAAGGGTTTGATCTTTGGCCTAGGGAAAAGTGTCCAAAAGAATTTAATTTTTCTCCTAAAGTGACTTTATAATTTTTATAAAGTCAAATCTAATTTAAAAGTGACTTTATGTGATAAAGTTACTAAAGTCTAATTTTAAAGTGACTTTAATAAATTCAATGTAAAATTAGAAAGGAAAAGTGACTTTGGAAATAAATGACTAAGTGGGTTTTTATTAAAGTGGGGTGAATTAAAAAATAGAAAGTGAGATTTAAATGAGCATTTAATCTCAGCCCTAGATCTCAATCTATTTCAGCCATTGGATTTAGGGATTCCCCAAAAGTCACTTAGGGTTAGGTTAAAGGAGGAAAAGGAGGGAAAAGGTCATTTAATTCTTTCATGAGCATATTGAGAGAAGAGGAGAGGGAGCTAAAGAGTAATTTCTGAGCAGAGGGAGAGTAGCAAAGGCAACACAACAAGTCCGTACAGCAAGAGGGCACACTTCCCAAGGCTGAAAATTTGTACAGCAGACTTTCATTGGCACATTAACCAAGGCAGAAAGTCCGTACAGCAGTTTGCACGGTTTTCGAGAGAGGGGCAGCACTGTTTTCGAGGAGCTGGAGCAACAGCAAGGAGCACGATTTTCTAGACAAATTTTCTGGGCACGAAAATCGAGAAAAGAGGCTGCTGTCCTGACTGTACGGAATCCGTACAGTCCGTATGGTCATTCCTGGCACATTTTTCGAGGTAGTAAAGGCAACATTTAATGCTGTAATTTCTCTGAAAAATTTCTGCTGGCTGTTTGGCACGGTTTTCTAGGTGGTGGGTGGCACGAAAGTCGAGATAAGTGATTTTTGTGTTTGCTGTAATTTTCTGTGTATTACTGCTCACTGTAAAAGCATTTTTTTCAGAAATAAAAGAGAAGCTTCCAGACTGGTTTTCCCCAAGAGTTGTAGGGGGTTTTTCCAGGGTCACCTTGACCAAAAATCACTGTGTTTAAATGTGTTGAATGACTGTTTGTATGTGCTGATATTTATTTATGCATTTTCCAGCATTCTGTAATATTTCCAGAATTTGTGTTTTTAGCAAAATTTATTTTCTAGTTGTTGAATGTATGGATATGGGAAAAGGCATTTAACTATTTTGGAGAAATAAGGTGAAACTGAAAACCGGGGTGGGAAATAGAAAATTTCTACATGGTATCAGAGGTTGAGTGCTGAAAGAGCAGTTTGGGACAGCAAGGAGAAAAATACAGCCTGCTGATTTTTCACTCAGAAAATTCCAGCAAGCTGATTTTTTCACAAACAGAATTTTTATCTTTACTACAGCAGTGCTATTTTTCAGTTTTAGGACAGTAGGATGTCTTTGGGACTGAGGGTGGAGGATAGGTTGGATGGGCATACCAATTACAGTGTTTGGAAGGAGAGAATGCAGAGTATCTTTGAGGAGGCGGAAGTCTAGGACATAATGGTGCATACCGCACAGAACCCTGTAAATGTGCCTACTGATGCTACTCAGTTGGCAGCATATAATAAAAAGAACAACAAGGGTAAGAGACTGATTCTAAACGGAATCAAAGACCATTGCATTCCTCATGTGAGAGGAAAGAGAAATGCTCATGAGATGTGGACAGCATTGTCCAATCTCTACCAAAGTACCAATGAGAACCGGAAAATGGTCCTGAAGGAGAAGCTGAAGACCATTAAGATGGGTAATGATAGTGCAGCTGGATATCTCACAAAGATTACTAATGTGAGAGATGGGTTGGCAGCGATTGGAGAGGCCATTCCACCCACTGAGTTGGTGCGGATTGCAGTGAATGGCCTCCCCCGTTCATGGATGAACTTTGCTGATGGAGTTTGTGCACGTGAGACCCTTCCCACATGGGAGAGGTTTTGGGATGATTGCATTCAGACAGAGATCAGGAAAGGTCGGCTTGGGGCAGCCAAGCCAGTTGAGCAGGATGAGGATGTAGCACTGTTGGCAGGAGGCAAGAAAGGCAAAGGGAAGAAGCAGGCTTCCACAAGTAATGGTGGGGGCAAAGGTAAAGGTAAAGGTAAACAGGGTAACACACAGAAGGACTATTCCAAGGTGAAGTGTTGGAATTGTCAGAAGATGGGACACTATGCAGTTGTGTGTCCGGAGAAGAAGAAGAAGAAGGGAAAGAACCAGAGCATGGCAGCTTCAGCAGAGGTTGAGGACTTTGCAGATCGCTTTGACCGGGAGTTTGGGTTCATTGCGTGTGAGTCTTCTAGTGCAGGATTATCTACCATAGAGGTTCAGAGGGAGCATGCATTTCCCTCAATTAGCGGAGCATCTTCGGGTATCTGGTATGTGGACAGTGGGGCTTCACGTCACATGACAGGAGTCCGTGAGTACTTCTCAGAGCTTTCAGAGAGTGGCACTGATGTAGAGGTAGTACTCGGTGATGACAGAGTTGTTAGAGCAGTCGGTGTGGGAACATTGACATTTCAGAGGGCGTCCAAACCTCCCTTTAAGGTGTCAGATGTTCTTTATGTGCCAGGGATGAGGAAGAACCTCATATCCATCTCAACTTTAGAGGACAGAGGATATGAGGTACTGTTCAGGGGAGGACAGGTGTTGATGTATCCCAGGGGCACTCCAGCTGATTCAGCTAGAGTGATAGGTGTACGCCATGCAAAGGTGTACAAGTTTGCATTTCAGCCTCTTTTGGCATTGAGCAGTAGTACCGACAGCAGAGCTAGCAGTTCTGAGTTGTGTGAGATTTGGCACCGCAGGATGGGACATATGTATCATGGAGCCTTGAGGACCTTGCGGGAGATCACTACAGGTATGCCAGATTTCAGTACTAATCACTTTGATACTTGCAGAGGATGTGCGATGGGCAAGTTTGCCAAATCCCCTTTTCCCAGCAGTGACAGCAGAGCGACTGGGATACTTGATTTGATTCATTTCGATGTGAGCAGTTGGATGTCTCATGTTTCCTTGAGTGGGTATGAGTACTATGTTTTATTCATTGATGATCACTCCAGGAGGACCTGGATTTATTTCTTGAAGACCAAGAGTGAGGTCTTCAAGCGGTTTCAGGAGTTCAGAGCTCTTGTGGAGACACAGACAGGTCGGAAGATCAAGTCCCTGAGGTCGGACAATGGAGGAGAGTACACCCTTGGAGAGTTTGTTGACTATTTTGCGGAGGCAGGCATTAGGAGGGAGCTCACTGTTCCTTACAACCCCCAGCAGAACGGGGTTGCGGAGAGGAAGAACAGATCCATCGGAGGGGCTGCCAAAGCCATGTTACATGATCGGGGGTTGCCATTGTTTTTGTGGGCAGAGGCCTGCAACACAGCTGTTTACTTGCAGAACAGGAGTCCGCATCGTGCCTTGGGGCACATGACTCCGGAGGAGGATTTTTCTGGGAAGAAGCCTGATATTGGTCATCTTCGTATCTTTGGGTGCATTACATACTCCTACATACCCAAGGAGAAGAGGACCAAACTAGAGCCCACCGCAGAGAAGGGTATCTTTGTGGGCTATAGTGAGACCTCAAAGGCCTTTCGGATTTACATTCCTGCACAGAGGAAAGTTGTTGTCAGGCGGGATGTGAAGTTCGAGGAGGATAGGGCCTTTAGGAGGTCACGGGAGTTAGAGTATCTGGATCAGCCAGACCCTCAGCAGCAGCTGAGTCAGTCACAGGGATCCAGTGGGCAGGGATCGGGAGGATCCGGAGGTACATCTATGACGATGTTAGGTCCGTCAGTGAGCAGTGGCTCACAGAGTCAGAGGGGTGGTGCTTCGGGTAGCATGCAAAGCAGTCCACAGAGCAGTTCACTAGGGAGTCCACTGATGGACAGTTCACACGGTACCTCAGCTTCTACAGGTTCAGGTGCAGGCAGGAGGACAGCAGACAGACAGTCAGGAGTTCAGGCTCCTAATGATGATGAGGAGGAGGAGTTTCATTCTCCAATGGGAGAAGTATGCTCAGGGAAGAGGAAGCCCAAGTGGCTTCAGGACACCTTGAGAGAGGCCACATCTGTTGTTGGGCCTAAGAGGCCGGTCAGAGAGAGCAGACCACCTGAGAGGTTTTGTAGCTATATGGCAATGGCTACCAGCATCCTTGACTCTGAGCCTTCTAGCAATGAGGAGGCAGCTAGCCAACAGGTCTGGAGAGAGGCCATGCAGGAGGAGTATTCTTCTATCGTGAAGAATGATGTTTGGGAGGTGGTGCCGAGGCCTGAGGGCAAATCTGTGGTTACTTCCAGGTGGCTTTACAAGGTAAAGCATGCTGCAGATGGCAGCATTGAGAAATTCAAAGCGAGGTTTGTGGCTATAGGGTTCTCCCGGGTAGAGGGAGTTGATTATGAGGAGACCTTCGCTCCCGTGGCTCGATATACTTCGATCCGCTCCATTATATCGATAGCAGCAGAGATGGGTTGGAAGATCCACGAGATGGATGTGAAGACCGCATTTCTCAATGGCTTCATACAGGAGGAGGTGTACATTGAGCAGCCACAGGGCTTTGAGGTGCATGGGAAGGAGTCCCATGTGTGCAGACTGAAGAAGGACCTTTATGGCCTGAAGCAAGCTCCCAGAGCTTGGTACTCCAGGATAGATACTTACTTGCAGAAGATGGGTTTCACAAAGAGTGAGGCAGATCCGAACCTTTACTATATTGTGATAGGTGAGGAGCCTCTCATTCTGGTGCTGTATGTGGATGACTTGGTCATTACAGGTGCATAGAGACTCATAGAGCACTGCAAGAGAGATCTTGCGGCGGAGTTTGAGATGAAGGACATCGGCTTGATGCATTACTTTTTGGGTTTGGAGGTGTGGCAGGAGGAGGGGCATTTCTTCCTGGGACAGGGGAAGTATATTGTGGACATCCTTGGCAGATTCCACATGGAGGATTGTAGACCCATGTCGACACCGATGATCACCAGCTGGAAGAAGCTTCATGCTTCGGATTCCGAGTTGGTGGATCCCACATTGTACAGACAGCTGATTGGTTCCTTGATGTATTTGGTCAACACTAGACCAGATATTTGTTTTGCAGTCAACACGATGAGTCGGTTTATGTGTGAGCCTAGGAAGGTTCACTGGGTGGCTGCAAAACACATTTTGCGATACTTGCAGGGGACAGTGGATTATGGTCTGGACTACAGGCAGGGGGATGGAGTGAGATTGGCAGGTTACACTGATTCTGATTGGGCAGGTTGTGCTTCTGATAGGAAGAGCACTTTAGGGTGTTGTTTTGGGTTGGGTTCGGCAGTGGTGTCATGGTTCAGCCGGAAGCAGCAGTCAGTAGCATTGAGTTCAGCGGAAGCAGAGTATATGGCAGCCAGTCTAGCTAGTTGTGAGGCCATCTGGCTTCGCAAGATGTTATTTGGCTTATTTGGTCAGCCGTTGAGACCTTCAGTGATTTACTGTGATAATCAGAGTTGCATTAAACTCACGGAGAATCCAGTATTTCATGACAGGTCAAAGCATATCGGGATCAAATATCATTTCATCAGAGACTATGTTCAGAAGGGAGCTGTGAAACTTGAGTATATTCCCACTAATGAGCAGGTTGCAGATATTCTTACCAAAGCCTTACCACGGGGCAAGCATGTCTACTTCAGAGACAAGATGGGTGTGGTGAGGAACACCTTCCTCAGTAAGAGGGAGTGTTGAAATTTGGTACCGGAGGACAGGTGGTTCCCTAAGGCTTTGATCTTTGGCCTAGGGAAAAGTGTCCAAAAGAATTTAATTTTTCTACTAAAGTGACTTTATAATTTTTATAAAGTCAAATCTAATTTAAAAGTGACTTTATGTGATAAAGTTACTAAAGTCTAATTTTAAAGTGACTTTAATAAAGTCAATGTAAAATTAGAAAGGAAAAGTGACTTTGGAAATAAATGACTAAGTGGGTCTTTATTAAAGTGGGGTGAATTAAAAAATAGAAAGTGAGATTTAAATGAGCATTTAATCTCGGCCCTAGATCTCAATCTATCTCAGCCATTGGATTTAGGGATTCCCCAAAAGTCACTTAGGGTTAGGTTAAAGGAGGAAAAGGAGGAAAAGGTCATTCATTCTTTCATGAGCAGATTGAGAGAGGAGGAGAGGGAGTTGAAGAGTAATTTCTGAGCAGAGGGAGAGCAGCGAAGGTAGCACAGCGAGTCCGTACAGCAAGAGGGCACACTTCCCAAGGCTGAAAATCCGTACAGCAGAGTTTCATTGGCACATTAACCAAGGCAGAAAGTCCGTACAGCAGTTTGCACGGTTTTCAAGAGAGGGGCAGCATTGTTTTCGAGGAGCTGGAGCAGCAGCAAGGAGCACGATTTTCTAGACATATTTTCTGGGCACGAAAATCGAGAAAAGAGGCTGCTGTCCTGACTGTACGAAATCCGTACAGTCCGTACGGTCATTCATGGCACGATTTTCGAGGCAGTAAAAGCAGCATTTAATGTTGTAATTTCTCTGAAAATTTCTGCTGGCTATTTGGCACGGTTTTCAAGGTGGTGGGTGGCACGAAAGTCGAGATAAGTGATTTTTGTGTTTGCTGTAATTTTCTGTGTATTACTGCTCTGTGTAAAAGCATTTTTCAGAAATAAAAGAGAAGCTTCCAAACTGGTTTTCCCCAAGAGTTGTAGGGGGTTTTTCCAGGGTCACATTGACCAAAAATCACTGTGTTTAAATGTGTTGAATGACTGTTTGCGTCTGCTGATTGTATCTACTAATATTTATTTACGCATTTTCCGGCATTTAGTAATTTTTCGAGAATTTGTGTTTTCAGCAAAATTTATTTTCCGATTTGTTAAATGTATGGATATGGGAAAGGGCATTTAACTATTTTGGAGATATAAGGTGAGCGAAAACGGTGGAAAAAGAAGAAATTTCTACATGGTGGACTAAACCTGGCGTAGGGTGTGGGAGACCATCACCATAAAATGAAAGCCTGTGCCAACCACTTGGTATTAATTTTTCCATTTGAGAGTGTTGCTTATTAGCAAAAACCCCCTTTTTTATTTAATATTAGTAATAATACTAAATAAATGGGGACCCTTAGTTAAAAACTCCAAAAAATCAATTAAGATTTGTTTTCCTTTTCAAATAAAATTTTCTATCATAAACTTAGAGAAATCCCTTAGAAAGAACATTAAGAAACACTTAAGTTTATGATAGATTACAATAGAATTGTTCTTTAAACAAAATAGCGCATCCATCGCAAAATGGTATATATCTTTCATAAAACTGAAAATGAATTTTGCGCTTTTGCGAGATTTGCGATGTGCGCTTTTGCGCTATTGCGCAATTTGCGCTTTTTTACATAACTGCGATGGTTTCATTTTGCAATATTGCGACATTGCGACATTGCGATATTGCGATATTGCGCAGCAAATCGCAGATCGCAATGTCGCAGATTCATGTAGGCGCGTTGTTCAAAGGCAATCTTCCCATATATCAATATCTGTTATGCGCTTTAATGATTGGATTGACAATTAATGGTAAATGAGATTTTGTTTTGATTGAAAGTCGTTTCACGATTAAAATAATATATTTCATCCGCCTTCGCATTTAAAACAGTCTCATCACCTTTCTCATGCCATTACTCTCATTTAACTCGTAAAACGCAGGCACGAAGGAGCAAACGTCTATACAAAGCTTTCACTAAACACTATGGGTAAGAAGGAGAAGAGCTCGAATTCTGAAAACAGAGAAATGGCTTCGCTGTATGCAGACACCGCTTGTAATAAGGATGCCGGTATATCCACTTGGGAAGGAATGTATAATCTGTTAGAAGAAGAAAATCCTGTGGTCATGAAAGTTGTGGCTACAGCAGATTCTAGTAATACGTCTGAAGCAACCCTCAAAGAACTGGCTTGTTCATTTCTGCATAGGATAGCGGCAAGGCCAAGGATTCTCCCATATACGGACATGGTGAAATGGGTGCTGGACAACACTGATATTTCAAACAGGAAATTTAGAACTCCATCTCAAGAACTAATCGGGTCATTCACCACGGAAGATGTGAGGCTGATGTATAAGTTGCCGGAACCTCATGCGCCTTATAATAAGCAATTTATGAAAGAATTTGCTAGAGAACATGCGAATTTGTCAGAATGCACACAGGAATGGACCAAAAGAGATGAGCCATTGAAGAAAAACAAACACGAGTGGACAGTACCAAAAAAGGATGTTTTAGACGTTGTTCACAAGTTCAAATATCCAAGTGGGCAAATTGACACAGTTTCTACCACAAGATAAGGTATGTAAGTTTGCCAAAATTATCCTCTATAGAGCTTTTAGAAGTTACTGAAGAAGCTGTTGGAGGTCAGGAGTTCTCAGAGAAACATAAAGCTCTTCTTGAGAAAAGTCGGGAGTCGAAGAGACTTGAAATAACTGTAAGACAAAATGAAGAAACATTGACCAAATTCAAGGCACTTAATGGAAAAAGATGTGGAGCGTGTTCGGCACAGAGAAAAACTACTGCGAAAGGTCAAAACGATAAAAAAAGAAACTACTTTGGCTAAAGTATGATATGAGAAAATGGTGAAGAAAAATCAAGATGAAATTGCAAAATTAATAACAGAGCAAAAAGCTCCAATAAAGGAAAATGCACAAAGAGAAGGCAGCAGAGGAGGCGGCTATAGCGGCAAACACTCTTACTGATTGTGTAAATGACAATTTACACAAAGCTAATTTGATTCCAGAAACTGTTCCAGGATATCTCCCACAGGCACATCAACTGCAAACAGAATGGAGGCAAAAGGCAGAAGAAAGAGAAAAATCTATCCAAGGGCTGACAAGATTAAATTGGGACTCATACTGGACGTACTTGGTGAAGCCACACAGTCAGCACAGTGCGCTTAATTGTATCATCAATTCTACAGAGAAGATTGCGCCTACACTTGCCGACTCTGTCTTTTCAGGACAGTTGAATTCTGAAGTCGGTCAACCACATCTTCTCAAAACTATTCTAGATGCCTGCAAGTTTAAAGATCAAGTTCATAGATAGTTAGATTTAGTTTTAATTTTACTGTATTTTAGCCTAGGAAAAGGACGGTCATTGAACCGAATCCTTAATTTTTGTAATAGAATATTTTTAGATTTAGCTAAGTAGTATTTAAACCCTTCTCATGCATTTAGAGAAGGGTCCTGGATCTTAATATTTTTGACTTGGAGATTACATTTCTGTACTCCACTGTCTTATATATTTTTAAAAGGATCACATTTGGTGATTTTTATGCGGAATTATCTTTGAAGTGTTGCATTTCTGTACCTTGGAATTTGATTTTGCATCAGAGTTACTGGATTAGAGTATCAGATTTCATTTGAAAGTCTTCAAGATGAAAAAGGTATTTCTATCTATTCACTGTTGATTTCTTTTGTCTTATGATATTCACTTTAAAATTGCTATCATTTACAGATATTTGTTTTCACAACGCTTCTTTCTATATATCATTTCTGAGTATAATTGAAACGTTATCTTTCATAAGTATATGTGGATGATATGATTATGATGAATGCAATATGCTAATACAACTCTGTTTAATTTCTTAAACAGAGTTATCTTTATTTGTTTCTGCACATTTCAATTTAAATAATAATACATTTTCATGGTTATTGTTAAATTGGAACAATCTTAAGTTGTATTCACATATAATTACCCAGGTTAGTGTTAGAATTTCTTTATCAGTATTTAGTTTAAATTAAATAGTTTTATTTCAGTTAATTTAGTCCCATTTTCACCCATCCAAATCAACCCATCACCAACCCATTTAGTTATAAGGAAACTGGTCCTTTAAATCCAGTCGGAGCCACCATACCAAACGGAAAAGGAGTTGTCTTAAGGTCCCGACCGGGTGGTTTTCCCTGATGTTTGAAGCAGAGATTTTCTAGGCTTCAACATTTTTGGCGCTAGAAGGAGGGCATGAGCTATGAATGGCAAGTAAATCTTTATCCACAAGCCATTCTGAGAGCAAAACACCCTCATCAACTTCTTCAATTTCTTCTGAAATACAAAATCCTATAGAAGAAATTGCGAAGAATATTCATACACCCACTACCAAAATCTCCAAACATTCAGACAATCAAAATCCTGAGTCTCCTGAAGTTCAAGATTTAATTCATAAATTGAAAGGATTCTCATTATCTCTAGAAGAGTCTGAAATATCTTACCTATAGAAGAAATTGCGAAGAATATTCATACACCCACTACCAAAATCTCAAAACATTCAGACAATCAAAATCCTGAGTCTCCTGAAGTTCAAGATTTAATTCATAAATTGAAAGGATTCTCATTATCTCTAGAAGAGTCTGAAATATCTGAAGGTAGTGTAACCTCAAAATTTGTTTCTTCGAAACCTCTTACTAGGCTTCAAAGTGAAAAACTTGGTATTTCTCCGAAAGAATTCCATTTACCTAGTAGAGTCAAGACAAGAAAAACTCAATCGGAATCAGTAAGTGATATAAGTTCAACATCTAATATTCAAATACCTGTTTCCAAAATTCCAACTCAACAAAATACAGTTGTTTCCACATCATCTCCTCAATCATCATCTGCTCAATCATCATCAATCTCAGCATCATCTATTCCAACAACTTCTATTCAAACACCACCAGTTTCTACTACTCCTCCAATAGTTGTTCCAATAATGGCTAGACCATGGGCTACTCCAGGGGTAGTCAACATGGCTGCACCTTTACATGATTTACCAGACAATCCTGGAAAATGGCTTCCAAAATTTAGTCCGGATCTTAACATTCAAGCTGAAGAACATATTAATAACTTTATGCTGGCTATTAATTTAAATGGAGTCACACATGAAGATGTTGTAGTAAGACTATTCCCTTATACTCTTCAAGGAGCAGCAGGATCATGGTACTTTTCATTACCTTCGGGATCCATAACAAGTTGGGCCATTTTTGCAGATCATTTTTTAACCAAATTTGGAGATGACAGATCAATAGCTACTTTAATCAACGATCTCTCAAATTTGAAAGCAGAACCCAAGGAACCCATTAAAGAATTCAATGCTAGATTCAACAAACTCTTGAACAAAATTCACACGGATTCAAGGCCTAGTGAACAAGTCAGAATTGAATGGTACATAACTGCCTTACCCTCAAACATAGCAATTTTTGTAGATAGAGCTGCAAAACCTACGTTAGCTGAGAATATGAAAGAGGCTATTGCAGTGGAAAAACGAATTATTTCTCTAGAAAAGAAAAATGCTATTGAGGAAAGGAAATCAAAGAAAGTCAGCTTCAAAGATGATTCAAAGAAAAAGGCCAAAGACCCATACGACATGGAAGGTTTACAGAAAGTCCTTAAAACCATGTCAAATGAAATGGTTGAAATTAAAAAACAAGTAGTTGAAACTTCTACCAAGAAACCATTCCGAAATTTCAGAAGAAACCAAGTTGAATCTAAACCTCCTAATGCAATCTCTAATGCAGAATCAGAAGAAGAGGAAGAAGAAGAAGATACATCTTTAGTATCAGATGAGGAAGATGAGAATGAAGAAATAGCTTAATTGCATGCAATGTGGGATTTTATACTCCCTAATTCTGATAATGAAGAAGCTATGCCTGTAAGTACTAGGAGTAAATCTATATCGGAACTAGTGCAAATAGTTCCTAAAAAGAAAATTACAACTCCAAGTACCAAAGACAAATCCCCTGTAAAGAAAACTTCTCCATTACCTACTCAAAATCAGCCATCCTCTTCTAATCCTCCTACATCAACAACAAAGACTTTAGTGGTGTCAGATCCTATGGAATACAACATTGTCGAAGACATGAAAAAGATCAAAGCCAACATTTCCTTACATGAACTCAGCAAACTAAAACACCAGCAAAAGTTGCTATTGAAAGAATTAAACGCTACACCAATTGCTCCTTTACCAAGTGGTGTAGTTGCAAAAGCAGCTAGGGGAGCTAGTAAGCCACCAGATAAGGTAGATGCTACTGATACTGTGCTCATTGGAGAAAAGTCAAATTCTCAAACTCCTCCTTTTCTTTTGACTTATGAGATGTACAATAAAAATCTGCACAATTGTTTGATTGATTCTGGAGCCTCCTCCAATATAATGCCTACTTATGTCTGTGCCAAATTGAATATCGAACCACAGAAATCGGCAGTTCATATTGTTCAATTGGATCGCTCTAAAGTTCAAGTTGTAGGAGAAATCAATTCAGTTACTATCAGATTAGCTTCTGATCCTAGGATTGTCCAAAGAATTGATATTTTGATTGTTGATATTCCTGAATTCTATGGATTAATCTTAAGTAGGGACTGGTCTGCGAAACTTAATGGTTATATCTCAACTGATTATTCACATATGTGGCTTCCCTACAAAGGGAAACCAAATCAAATCAAAATTGAATGAGAAAAACATATGACGCACACTGTCACTGAATTTGAACAACCTAATGAGCCTGTGGCATTCAACAACAATATTCTTGGAGGTTATTCTGCTGAATCATTTCTTGGAAACTTCGAAGCACCCCAATCACCTTTTTCTGTAAATACTTTTGTTTCTCAAATAGAAAATTTTTCACAATCCGATTCTTCCAGAATTGTAAATATTTCTGATGTAATTGTAGATAAGTCATTAGATAAGTCTTTATTTTGGTCGTTATATTTTGATGGATCAAAGTCTAGCGATGGAGCTGGAGCAGGATGCATCTTAATTGATCCATATGGAGAGAAAACCATGCTGTCATGTAGCTTAGAATTTGAGTGTACTAACAATACCGCAGAATATGAAGCCTTGGTTCAAGGACTTTATAAAGCTATAGGGTTAGATGTTAAATACTTGAAAGTCTTTGGTGATTCCGAAATTGTCATTAAACAAGTTAGGAATACTATTCATTGCCTTTCAAGACATCTTAAACACTATCAAACCCTAGTACAAGACCTCACCACTCATTTTTTAGCATTCAATATTTCTCCTATTCCTAGGAATCAGAATACATTAGCTGACTTGTTAGCTAATGTCGCATCTAAACTCCTACATGCTGAAGATTGCAGTCCTGATAGGTTTTCTGTAGAATTTATTTTTCATCCATCTATCCCAGATAATGTTACAAATTGGAGAGTATTCTATCATGATCAAGATATTCTAAATTTCATGACTTCAGAGAAATCATATGATGAGCAAATTATTGACGAAGATGATCATGATTTACAAATTGCTTCAAAAGATAATGAAAACCCCATTCCGAGAATCATTCGATACTGTTCCAAATTTAGGTTGAGAGTTATAATCTATTAAAGACGATTCAAGAGAATCGTTAGGTTCACTAATACGAAACTCCAAAGTTCCACTTTGAAGTTTGAATTAGTAAATCTTGGTTCTGATTCTAAACCTCAAAACATTAACTTAGGACTCAATTTAACACCAGAGGAAAGGAATGCATTCATTAAACTTCTGAACAAATATAAAAACGTTTTTGCTTGGAATTATGATGATTTAAAAACGTATGATACTTCGGTTATTCAACACACAATTCCAATGCTTCCTGATATTAAACCTGTTCAACAGAAGTTGAGAAAGATTCATCCAAATCTCGAAGGACAAATCAAATTAGAACTTAATAAACTCTTAAAAGCCA
>MU968351.1:0-36489 GCA_034641835.2 Pinus albicaulis | reverse complement strand
TGGTTAAACACCAACATTTATAAATCGAACGCGCGTTGTTTGCTCCAGACTCCAGACTCCCAGACTCCTGACATCAAAATAGACCAGGAAAGTGTGCAAGTCTAAATGCCACTACTATTTCAATTTTTGTAATAAACAAAATTGTGTGCAGCTTGTCAAACTTTTGCCACAATTCATGAAGAGTCAAACTGTTTAAACTTGACTCATTCATTTTTCAATTTCATGTCGTAGAATAGAGAATAACTATCTGACCAAATAGTTTAATCTTAGCATATAAGTAGATAGGTAGAGTAATAAAAGGTGCTCAACAGTTTAATCTGAGCCCTTGGATGTAATAAGTGTAGAAATAGATAGATTTTCCATGTAAAAGAAAAGAAGTTTGATGAGGGTTTGCCAGTCTAAGTGCACCCTAATAAAGAACAAAAAATGATAGAGTAAGTAGGTAGGGTAGGTAGATGTTGTTGCTAAAATTACATGTGATGAATGCTGGCCCTAAATGTGTTCAATCCTACTTTCATCACAAGTGCAAAGGCAGATGCTGCATTGGAAAAGTTCATAGAAAGCAAAGTCAAAATTATTAACTTCCCATCTCACTTTCTCCCTAAAAGTTTTTACTAATTTCCCCAAAGTGCTAAGGGATTTGAAGATTAAAGGGGCTCAAGGCATTTCCTTGACTTTTGGAGGGACCGGACCCACGGCCTAATAATAAAAAAGACATAAGTACTTGAAGTTATTTATCATTATACTCATTCACTTTTAATCTTTTCCTAAGTAAAATTCTATTTTACTTAGGAAAATCATGCTATATTTCATAAAAATCCCTCAAAATTACTTGCTATTCTAAATCTAAGTGTTGAAGTTGATGTAATGGAATTTTCTTTAGAAATCTTCACTTTCTTAGTTGTGTAAAGAATTTTGAGTTTTCCATGTTCCTTTGTCATATTAACATTTAACTTTAATTATTAAATCCTTAGACAAATTACCTTTTCCTATATATATAACTCCTCCTATGTAATATCCCAAAAAAACCTTTGTATTATACGTTTTAGCCGAAGTATTTAAACCCATATGATGAAATCGAATGCCCACAATATAAAACCCTTTGGCTAAAAACATATCTATATAACTAGTCCCGCCCCCTATGGTAATTAAATTGATTTAATTTAATTATCATATAATAAAAAACATACAAAAAAAAAAGTTTAAACATGTATTTTATATGTTTAAAATGAAAAATAAATAAAACCCCAAGTCCATTCGTAACCCCGACCATTCATAAACCAAAGAGATTAATTAATCACCTGGATTAATTAATAATCGTACCCCTCGACCAATCAAAAGCTTCCCGGAATGATTAACTCATAAATAATCGTGTCGGGTCCGCGCATTAACTCCCCCATCATTTCCCGTCTGGTCCACTGTTGGATCGATCCGCTGAAGATCTACGGCCCACAAACATTCCGCTAGCCATCCCTTATACGAAGTTTAACGCGCGAAATCTGAGCGGTTTCCAAACAGTACACCGACCACACGTCGTGTGCTGAATGGAATCGCTACCAATTCATGAAATACCACCTGCTCCAAAAAGCGGTGCAGAATTTACCACTTACCGCCCATTCCCCATGACATGTCCATCGTACACTATGACGTCATCATAAAAAATAATAAAAAATTCCCCATTCTGACTTTGCAAATAAAACAAAACTTCGCACATTTTTTCATTTTATGTGTTGAAAGCGACTGCGTCCTCCATTCTGAAAAGTTTCAAAATCCACTGTTAAACTGCCATTAACCGAATTTGCTGAAGAACTCCATCAGTCCATTATCCAAGCGTCCATCAGCCGTCAATCAGTACCTGTTAAATACATCTTATCTTCTAAAAATAGGTATTTATATCATTCCCCATTTTTTACTCTGCAATATCCTGCTGTTCATTCAAAATTCTACACCAAAGACTGCTACAGAGTATTTTGAGCCTTCTTTTTCCCAGAATTTCAATTGCCTCTACAGAAAACTGTATTTTCGATCTTCAAACTAGTAATTGCGTCCATTTCCGTGAAAAAACCCCGAACTTTCCATTTTGAATACACAAGAACCAAAATGGAAGTCCTGCTGGCTTTAAATGTTGCTCCATTAAACGCCCCTCATAGAGAATTGGAATATTTACCATTAGTGGATAAAGATTTTCAAATCAAAGACTTACTTTTCAGTGAAAATCACCTTCGAAATTATTGTTGCTGCAGAGACGATTATTTGAAAGGCTTGGATACAATTGGGCTATGGGAATCTAATCTTTCCTGATACCTCTTTCCCTCAGTCCATATCTTTCCTGAAGTTATCCATTATTGCCATGCTAATTATGATCCAATTCAGAGAGCAGTCTTATCCCCAAATCAAGATGTCCTTCTCCCAATTACTGCTCAGTCTAACACAGTAAAAGGACACAGTAAAGAACAGTCAAAGAGTATCACGATTAAAGAGTATCAGATTGAAGACCAAGTCAAGTAAATCAGCTAGCATGAAGATAAACAGCAGGGAAGACAGTTACAAAACAAAACATACAAGTTCATGACAAAGTGAAGACAGATAAAAAATAGAGCGGTAAAAAGTAAAAGGTAAACAATAAAAATGAAGTTACAGAGGCAGTGAAATGGTAAAAAGAAATGAAAATACTTTCACCAACATTGAATTTTTTCTAAAGTTAAATTGAAACAGTCAAAAGAACAAAAAAGTGAAAAGATGAAAAATACAACAAGAAGAAACATTTTTGCAGAAATTACATGTTTTAGTCATAGTTTTGCAAAAACTATTGTGATCAATACAAGATGAATTTTGAAAAACTGAAGGATTTTTATGTTCTTAAGCGTACCATATACAAAAACCTCTCTCACTTTTCTAACATCTATTATGGTTTTGGAAATATTAAACAAAGTTGGAAAGCACTTTTTACAGAAAATTACAGTCAAGTCAACATTTTGTAGAGAAGATTGTGGCCAATTAGAAATACATTTCACAAAACCGAAGGAGGTTTTTGTTCCTAAGGGACCCATCTACAAAAACCTATCTCAATGTTTTCACATTGATTTCAGACTGAGAGATACATGCACATCGTTACAGGCTATTTTTCAGACTCTGTAAAACTCTGTTTTACACATATTTTTACAGAGACTATTGTGCACAGCTGGAGAGGAATTGTAGGAAAATGAAAGAGGTGTATCTCACCAGCCTATTTATATACAATAACCTCTTTCACTTTTTACATATATATTACGGATTGAGAAATAAAAATATATCATTGGACCCCAAGTTTGCAGAATTGTTGGAGCAGAATTCACAAAAAAAAAGGAAGCAGTTAGTGACTTGGATGCCTCATCATCAACTAAGAGTTGGATCAAATTCGAATTCTCCTCTTTTTCATCACCTATCCATCAAAAATAGTGCCAAATAGATGCATTAGTTTGAGTTTCCTTTACTTAAGTTCTATTTATGTAAAATAGTTGGAGAGATTTGTGAACTAATCTTGATATTTTTTCAAGATATTTTAGTTTAGAATTTGTATAAATACTTCACTCTTGGAAGTATTTTGGGTGGATTCTTCTACTTTGCTGTGACATTGATGTTTTTGGAATAAAAGTGCTTTGGAGAAACTCATTTGTGGCTTGCTGGATGACAATTTGAAGCTCAAGACTTTTTGCAGGATTCATGTGTCGGACTGCAGTTCAAAAAGTCTTTCTACCCTATGTCTTAAGTTTTATATCTGTTTATAATATCATTGTGTCCATTTCTGAATAATTTACATAAAGGATTGAATCATAATTTACTTAATTGTACTCTGATTTCAGATGTGATTGTTCTTAATGTTTTCCTCTAAATTGGTTATAAGCACGAATTCTTAAATGCTCTTGCTTTGCTAATTTAAACATTCTTGATTACTATAATAAAGAATTCTTCATTGCTCTTTTTTTGTAGTCATCTCATTTCTTTCTTTTGAACATGGTGAAAGATTCTTAGCTGCCTTTCATCCCTTCAAAATCATCCCATCCACTTTAAATTTTAAGGATTGTTCTCTGTCTAGCTATCTTGCCCTGTAATACCATCTTGTGCTTAGAATAGAAATCCAGTGAAGCCATCCTTTGACTCCATAGCCCAATGGACTGAAAGCTCTCAACCTTGCCCTTAGTTTGTGGATTCCACCATTTTCCCAAAACAAACTTTGAATCTACAACTAGCCTAAAACCTTCCAAGAACAAAGATAAATCATAAAGAGAGAGCCCTCTCTGGATGTAGATTGGCTAGATTCTGCATCTAAAAGGTTGGTTTGTGTTACCTCGGGTATACTTTTCCACAATCTCAAGGAAACCCTAGTGATAACACATCACATGGCATGACACATGCAACGGTTAATCCTCCACGCAGTTAGTTAACCAACCACATCAACTCAGAGTTCCGACTTTGAAACCGAGGTTTAAGCCTTGGGTTCCACTAACCTCCGACGGTTAGTCCCGCAGTTTTGAGGTTGGCATTTGGCCACCCCAACCACAACCATTAAATGTGACGGTTAAACTGGCGGTATATTTGGCAATGTGCCCAAAAAGGTAGAAGTCATTATTTTGACTCCAGATAAGTGGAGTCCCCCACTTTTAGTGGATTTTTTCTAGGTGTAACTCGGAAAAAGAGTAGGAGACTTAATTTTGTCCATTCTGAGTGAATGAAGAGTCATGTTTGACTAATTAGAGCTTTTTGGAGCCATTAGTGCAGAGAAAATAGCCATTAGATGCCTCTAACTACATGTATTTGCAAAATTTTGAGCATAATGAAAGATGAACATGCCATTGGGAGCTGGACCTGTAGATGTAGCCTAGGAGGGGTGAACTGCTTCATCATGTCTGCTATGTAAATTATATTTGGTGACTTATTTCTATGTTTTACACTGTTTTTCAGTGTTATTTGTACTTATTTCATGCTTCTAATTCACCTAAAATTACCTACAATTCATGGTTAAAATCCTAAATTCTTAAGGAAAATAATGAGACAAGTATGCACATGTTTATAAACTGAAAAGACACTTAGCACAACAAAACTTTTACACTCAATTCATATCAGATGGTAACCAATTGGTTCTTAAATTATGATTTGCTGTTAGTTGGTAATCCTTATGTTATAGGCTGTTCTTATGGTAATGAGTGATAATATGGCTAGTCATAGTGCTTAATGGAACCTATTTTTCCATTGTGACAAGTTTAGCATAATTATTTTTATTATTTTTCTCTTAGCGAATGTTGTAAAATGTGACCACCAATATGCACGATAACAGCGATTAACTCCAGTGAGGATCAAAGCTTCCCAATTATTTCCTCAAATAGAATCTAGTACAATATGCCAGACTTTGATTAACAAGTCCCCCACTATGATCAGCTTCGAGATCTGTAGAAAGGAGGGAGAGTGTAGGTTTCTAATACAGCTCGAGATTTCGAACATAGCTGCACCGTTTCCACCCAAGCCTAAGAAAACCACTTCCAGACGTACCACCTTAAAAAATATTTATATATATAATAAGAAAAAGTAAATCCAATTTCTACTCCAAAATAATGTTTTACTTTACTATTTGAATGTTTTACTTTATTATTTGAAATAATTTACATATATATTAAGAAAAAAATATTGCATTAATCCATCTTCACAATTCCGCTTTTGTTTCATTTCACCTTTAAAATTTATTTGCATTAATAATATTCTTTAATAAGTTTTAGTTTAATTTATTTATGAAATTATATTTCAGTTTTATTTATGAAAGTATAGTGATTCTAATTTCAAATATTGAAGTAATATAAAAATAAAAATAATTTTTCTAAACTAACTTTATTTAAAATAATTTAATTTAATTTAAATAAAATATTAAAAAAATAAATTAAAATTTTCAAATATTTATAATTTAATTTAATTTAAATAAAATATTAAAAAAATAATTCAAATTTTCAAATATTTAATCATTAATAATATATTGTTAGCTTTTATTTATTAAGTTTTGGGTAGCTTTTATTCTTTGTTAAAATATTCCTTAATGTAAAGTTATTAGTTCAATTTAGTAAATAATATGATATAAATAATATATTAAAGATATTGAAAATGTTGTCCTACCCAATTATATATAAATATATAAATATATATATATATATATAATAAACCAGAAAACACTGAAACACATTGGGACGTAGAATGCAATAGAATTCGTTATCTCTAATTTTTAATATGATTTTAGTGAAAGGATCATACGATCAATGAGACCAATGGTGTAGCTTTCAGGTCATGTGTTTGGTGAGTCTGTCCTTCTTGTTCATCCCCAACGCATGTTTTCACGGCAACACTCTGTCCATGGGTTTGGTTTGGCTCAGCGAACCATTTTCATGGAAACCATAGAGCTAACTGACGGTCTTATTTATATAAATGTGAAATGGTATTTACGAACATTCAAAACTCTCAATTGATGGATTTCCAGTCGATTTGAGGAGCTTTGAGGCCTGAGCAACAACCTAATTGTCAAAATTCTGAATGATGTTGTTATTGTTCAAACCTGTAAATCATGCAATGGTACGGAAATAATGTTTTAACCACCATTGCCACAAGCTTATATTTGTTGCAGCCTGGCTGCTAAAGCGAGTTGGAATGGGTAGGATTGGAAAGAAAATAGATTCTAATGATGTTCAAGCTAGCTCCCTCTTATCCATGGAATGCGCTCATGGGAATCATTAGTCGACCAATGGAAGATGGCAGTTTCAAGAGTGATACTCATGGTGATTTTTTGAAATCATTCCCACTATTCAAATCGAATTTGAAATGGATCCTGCACAAAGTGGAAAATTCATCAAGATTGTACAGATGGCTAGTGTGGCTGTGGCTGTGAGTTATGGCTGTGAGTTGAGAAGATTCGTGGCTCAAGTCTATTGAGTTTCCCGTTGATTATATGTTTTTTAGAAAAAAATACTGGTTTATATATTGTAACTGTTAAATTTGTCAAATATATTCAGATAAGAACACCGTTCATAATCATTGCAATTATCCAAAAGCATAAAAGAGGTTATGCTGCATCATATCTATTCCATAGGTAAGAAAAAAGTGAAGATAAAGTATCAAAGTAAACCAGTTCTCCAATCTATTGCTCTTTGAATCTGTTGTTATTCACAGTGAGACCGCCCGCAGAGGTGAAAACTTAGCTAAAAATATAAGACACTAGTAATTAAAAAACATATTAACATACTATATATCCTCTAGTCATCCTAGTTCAAAAAATAAAAATAAGTTAAACCAGTTGCCATTAGTGAATAGGAACTATGCTATGAGCCATTATGATGCCCTCGTCATATAGCTGATAGTACATAATTCTAAATTCTTTTTGAAGACCATTTTTGATAGGCGATCTGTCACTGTATTTTTCTTCCTATACACATGGAAGAAATCAATCTGGTTAAATGTATCTCATAACTCCAGTGTCCTCTTGAGCCAATGTGTCAAGTGAGGTTGAGTCAATGTGCAGATCACTTCATATAATTGATGAAGTGTGAATTTCCAAATACCTAAAGCTTGTCAACACAAAGTTGTCTGGCAAACCATAGCAGACCCCATAATGCCACCATCTCAACCTTCAGTTCCAAAATATTTTGTAGTGACAACTAATATCAATTCTAAACCACCCCCACAACCAAATTGTGAGTGTTGTGCTGCAGCATCAAAAAATAACCCTGCAGAGAAGATCATCTAAGTGTAGTCGTAGTCTGATGGACATATAGGGGCCAGCTGAGTAGAGATAAAGATATCCTTCCAAATAGTGTATATGTTATGCGCAATCATATCAATATGTATGGATCTCTTCTGAAAAATCCATTAATTATTGGGGTTGTTGTGCTGCACCATCAAAAAAAAAATAACCACGCAGGGAAGATCATCTAAGTGTAGTCGTAGTCTGATGGACATATCGGGGCCCGCTGAGTAGAGATAAATATATCCTTCGAAATAGTGTATATGTTATGCACTGGATCTCTCCTGAAAAATCCATTAATTCCCGAGTTCCAAATTTACAAATGAAAATATAATGGGACAGAGCCCATCTGTGACCCCATATGCAGCCACCATCCCGCATGTTGTTGTTATCCCGGTCCATTTTTCAAGCCGTCAACGAATTCAATCAAAACCACTCCAGCCGATAATTGAAAGTTGCTCGGCCGGAATAAATAAATATTGTCCTAGTTTTCTTAGCATTAAATTTGTGATAATATTCAAAATATTTTTATAAATAAACCATATTTTGAAACGATAAAACCACTGATTAAACACGATTCTACACCCTTTTTGACTTTTCTTTCATATATTTCATGCACACATTGTTATTGGTTGGAGAAGATAATGCATATGTTTGAAAGCGCTGCCATTTTCTCTTGAAAGATCTTTCCATCAAAGTTTATTGTTTAGTTATTATTTTCGTTTATTTTTTATTTTTTTTATAAGTTTGTAGACATTATTCTCATAAAATGATTAAAAATAAGATTTTTCCATTCTATGACTCGGCAAGCTAGTTAAACACCAATCATATCCCAACCAATCAAAATTGAAATTCTGTTGCACTAATTAATATGAACATTAACCTCCTGGATGTGGGTGTATAACTCGGGAAGGTCGAGAGTGGGTCCAGCATGTGACACATGGCCATGCCACATGGTCACGTATGGGCTTAAGTCGAAGGCATTTATAGCAGGAAATTACTTGCAACACTCCACCATTAATATGCCCAGATGTCGATGCTGCTCCAACATCCTCATAATGTCTCCACGATGTATCAATCGGCTATTTCCTTCCCGCTGCATTTGCCCCTCTGCGGTCTTAGAGCCGAGCTCTCGAATGCACACAGGAAGGCAGTGCAACATTTACTACTACCTTATGCTTGCTCCTGGTCTCCATTTCACTCATAGCCTTTACTGCAGCTTCAACTCTGCTCCTTGGTCTCAGAATTCTCAGCCTTTAGCTCACTCTGTTCTGCCACCTCCACTCACCTGCATCCCAAATGCATCTGATGGCTCCAACATGCCCAGGAGACACAGAATGCGTTGCCACTAAGGCAGTGGGCATGGTCATGCGTCTCACCCCCATCTGTCCATCCGCTCTGAGTCTCATTTGCCACCTCAAGTTGAGAATTTTTCCCATTATCCCTCCACCGAGCGACGGTCGACGGAGGTCAAGCCTCTCGGTCACCTCGCTCTATTTCTCACGATGAAAATTTGGCTCGGCGTCACGCCACAAGCCGTGACGAGAGGACATGGCGAGCTTCTCCGCGTACGCGAACCTTTCACTTGGAGACACGACCTCTTCTGCAGGATAATTCCACTCAATTCCACTACATATGTGCATTGTTGTCCCCGCCTACGCTACTATCACCATCGGTTTCAAGGAAGAGACTTCCTTCGACGGCAAAGCTCTAGGAAAAAACGAGAGAAAATCCACCATAGCCTGCAGCCTCTTCAACTCGTGTAAATCGAAGAATGGAAAGAGACCAGGTACAACTCCTGACAATGAGGGTAATGATAGCGAGTGGAAGTGGCAGCTCAGATTGGTCAGGAGAAGATGGCTTCAAAGGCAATGCAAGCATTGTTCGCACTACCACAACTCCAGAACCAACAGCTCATCAAACGACGCATGCAGATGACTCCTCCGAAGACTACAGGTGCCTCATTGTGGAGGAACCACCACCTCAACAAAATGACACCTAGCATGGAGAGATCTTTTTTTACAGTTATGTTAACTTTCTTGGTCAAACTGTCTTTCCTGAATATTTTCATAACACTTAGTTTTCTGTATGAAGCTCGTTTTCCCTCTATGGGCAGCTGTATTATGACTGGTTTCCCCATCTGGGGCAGTCACCATTTTGATTTTTTAACATATAATGCCTCTGAAATTGGCTAGTTTAGAGATTCCAAAGGTCAAACTCTCCTTGTACATTATGTTACATTAATAAAATTTAGTCCAACTTAGAAAAGAAAAATAACATTAACCATCATATTTTAAACTATACCAAATTAATTAATCTTGATTAAATTTTGATATAACAGCCAAGAATAATTAAACAATTAATGATGAAAACCGTGTAAATCTCTTTTTTGGCCTATTTTATCCCCAGCACAACCATATCGGATAAATGAGGTGGTACCACGTGAATTAAACAAACACGATAACATAATCATGTATTTAAATTAAGTTATATATCATATACACTAAATAAACAATAATATGTTTTGCTCATATTTACGCTGTAAAGTGTTTTTATTTGAAAACAACTTTCCTAAATTGCTATGTGTATGATTATAAAGCATTAATTTTAATGTTAGATGATTGAAAGAGTTTCCACCTTTAGATTAAATACAGTTATTAATAAGTTATAGAAATAATCAAATAAACGTTCATTAGATTTTCAGTTGCCAATGGCAACTGCATCTCCTCTGATGTGTAGTATCTTTGCTGTTGAAGTTTATCAACAATGCACTGATTTTCATTTCATTGGGGTTTGAATATGGCGCAGAAGTAGAGGTTGAAGTTTCTACAGCTATACGTTTATCAAAGACACACTAATCATTTTCATTTCATTGGCGTTTGAATATGGCGCAGAAGCATAGGAACGAGTGAGACGAACCAATTGATTTGATGCTCTTGCCTAACCTCATAGACGAATGGCTTTAGGCTATGGGTGCAGATTTGTCTCTGCCTTCTATATGTTAGGGAAGCAACCTTAATTATCCATCATTTGAAGGTCGATCCAGTGGAGCCCGGACTTGTGCTTTTTACCCTCAATGTCAAGCCTCCCATCATGGTAATCTCCATTATCACTGTTTTTTTTCCATGAACATCTTTGCATAATTTTCTCTGCATTTTGAGGCACCTTCCTCCTCTTCGTTAAGATCATGGATTTCAAGAATTTTGTTAATGGAGATACTTTGATAGATATATTGAACATGGCCTTTTATATATTTCATTTTGTTTTTCTGCATGCTCATTGTGAGAGAAATATTAAGATAGAATCTTGTTATCGTAGAATCACAACCTCAAGCATGCACATATTCTTTTGGATTCCATGTATTCCTCATCTTCTGTAATCCATGAATTCACACAAATTACGGTTGTGACAAACATTTGAATTCTTTCGTACATTCAATTGCAGAAATATTATTCATGGGAGCAACGTTTTACCTTCGCCATGGACATGCATGTGTCCTCCAAGCGCTTGCCTTGAGGAAAAAATTTCCGTACAGAACCTGCACCGGTGAGGTTTTGCAGAGGCAGCTTCATCCTCAACATATCGCTTCCGTTAAATTGCATGAGATTAAATATGCATAATACATCATAGATTAAGCTAGCTTCCATAAACTAATATTTCATATATTTCATGCAAGGGCGACTATGAGCAAAATGCATTGGATAAATTGCAGAATTGACGCATTTTCAAAAAGGTATTTGACCTTCAACGTAGATAATAACAATGATTCCTCTCATGAAATGGCGTATCTTACTTTTTATTATAAATTATTTTATATTTATTATACATGTTAAATATCAATTTATTTAAATTTTTGTAATTATTTTATTTTATTTTCTATTTAGTTTAGACAACTATTGAAAAGTTTTTATTTATCAATTAATTTAGTATGTGTTAAAAATTAATAAAATTGTTTAAATTTAAATATGGTAAAAATTAATTTAAGTTTTTGATATATTTGAAATTTTAGAAAAAAATCAAAATGACGTCAATGTTATTTAAAATTAGGAAAATAGTAAACATTGTATTAATTTGGAAGAGTATATTTTTTATTCATTGTGGCTTATCATACAGATATAAAATTTTCAAAGTCAAAATAAATAAATAAACTAAAGAAAATTTTAAAAATAAAATCTAAATAATGTTGGGTTAGATAATAATTTACAAAGCCATATAAATAAACAATTAAAAATTCATTAAAATATAAATTTATTAAAATATGAAGAGGTTTATGAACACTAAAAAAAATATGATAAATAAATAAAAATATAAATAAACTAGAGGTATGGTAAATACATAAAATCTATTTTTCTATTTACTCCCGAGGTGTGGTAAATAAATAAAATATAAATAAATTAGAGGTATGGTAAATAAATAAAACCTATTTTTTATATATTTACTCTATAAACCTCTATATTTAGAAAAACTAAAAAAATGGTTTTATTTAGGTGAAGCCTATAGGCCAAATACCATGGGACAAATTTTTACTCATACCATAGGCCAAATACTATGGGACAAATTATTATTAATACCATGAGATAAATTATGGCAGAATAAATATCATACATTGCATGGAGGGGTGGTGGCAATGGTTGCAGGCATTGTGGCCATGGCTGCGCTAAAGACAATTAACGGGGATATAACTTTTTCACTATCTGAAATGTCTATATCTTACATTAATGTGAGTGGCTTCAACATAATTTCCCCCTTTTCTAATATTCTCTGAAGCTGAACGATAGAGAAGCTGCTAGCAGTGGGATTGCCATGCCAGACACAACAACCAATTCCTTCTTTGTTGTTTGGTTGATATTGTCATTGGCATTGTTGCATTAAATGAAATTATATATCCATTCTTTGAACAAAACTGTGTATATGAGTGATGCTTGGTCACAGCTATTGAGAAAATATATATTTTTTTACTGTCATTAAGAGCTAATCGACACAACCACCCTTCGCACACTGCTAAATAAACTGTTTGTTAGAATGTTTCATGATTTAGTATAATTTTACTGAGTTGATATCCTCCTAGCAGTGCAACGTAAATATGCTTAACATCCATTTGTTGGTTGAGCTGTGTTGTAGCTTTAAAGTTGCGGGAGTTTAGCATTTCTAGGTCCAAAACAAGTTTTACCTGAGAATTCCAAAGCCAGATGTTCTAAGAGTTTCAACCAAGCCCCACCTAAAATGAAGTGATTTCTCAAAACAAAAAAACAATATCTATCAATTTGTAGCAGATTCAGGTAACTGTAAAGTAAGATAGTGTGACTGTCCAATGCATAAAATGATTCTCACACTATTCTCCTATCCAATTGGAAATTATGTTTGGCCTGCTTGATTGATAAGAATAAAATAAAATATATGATATTGAAGTTTTAGCTTGTTCTAAGCTTGCCTTTGCAATTTCCTCAGAAGTTACATGTATTCCTATTCTCGAAAATTCAACGACTTGAGTTTGAGTGTAAATGGTGTTTTCTTTAGCAATCAATATTGTGTTATTCATTTATTAATGTTCCGGATTAAATATTATTATAGTTAGAGTTAGATTTAAGCAAATACATTATCCAGTCATAGATATATACATTATCCAGTCATAGATATATACAGCCTGGCTCATTAATGGGTGGGTCAATAACATATACAACTTAGTTAATTAATCGGTCAATAAAAAGGTAATCGTTTTCATTTTTATAATTGTATTCTTATATATCTACAATTAGATTTAAGCAATTACAACCCGACTCATTAAAGGGTGAATAATACCATATTCGTTTTCTTTCTTTACAGCTCAGAGAGAATCACGTTGCTGGATTCTGATTGTTGAAAGCGACATTCTTCTGATGTTGATTTCTATTGTCTCGATGCAGACTTCATCGTGTGATTTGTATACACTAAGATGACTTACTCATTACTCATTTGAGTACAGTATCAGATATTTGACAACTTGCTCATTGTTTATAAGAACACGCGAGGTCGTGGTGTCCAATGCAAATTGCATTCCTCAATTGGAGTGCCCCTCCTGTGTCCCATCCTCTCACAACCCCATTCTTTTCCTTAGAATCACGCTGATTTTACCGCCTACCAGATCATTTGGAGGAAGTGGGCACTTTGTTTTACTCTTCATTTCTAAATTTAGTATTTTTTTGCTAATTTAACTTCGTTTTTCAATAGAATTTAGTACATTCATAACTGTAGTTACAGTTTTATATTGAAGTTTCTCATTGGGTTCTATGCTTTGGTAGAATTCTATAGAAAATCCCAACCTATCTATGTGCTCATGTAGCATTTCAAACATTTCAAGTTTTTTCATTATTTCAATAATTCTATTGGATTTTAGAGTATAATTTTACGCGTTTATTAAGTTTGGTCATTTGTTCGTTACATGAATATACTATTGTTGAAACTTGAAATGTTGGTAAACATACCTTAAACTTTGGGTTTGAACATTGTCCTTGCAGGTGTACTTTGGGTTTGAAAATTAATATGGCTAGTCAATCGGATTCTTCCAACGATAGTGTTGGACTTTGCAGAAAAACAAAGTGTTTGAGAATGCGTTGGCTATCCATGACAAAGACACTCCTAACCGTTGGCATAAAGTGGCTGCTATGGTTGGCAGCAAAACCCCACAATTGAAAAAGCATTATGATATTTTGGTAGAGGACTTGAATCGCATTGAAACAAACCAGATTCCTTTCCCCAACAACAAATCTATGGGCTCTAGCAACCGCAGTAATTCTATAGAAGAGGAGTGTAGGCAAGTCTAAAATATGTTAGTTCTTTTGCAAGTTTAAAATACTGCAGTTCCTGCTAATTAAGATCTACTGGAATGACTGATTCAATTTCTTTGTGCAGGCATTTGATGCGCTTGAAGCTGCAATAAAGTTTCTGAAATGATGCCTTGCAATAGTAGACAAGGACATATATGGGATATCTCTTATAAGATATAAATAATTACAAAAATATTGGAAGCTTTGAACATCAGGTAAAAAGGTTGGAATATGTGAATATCAATGTTTCCACGCGTATCAGCATGATAGTTCTTGTCGGTTCTCGAAAAAGTATTGCATATGTGTAATTTTTAGTTATATTTTATAATATCTTACATCTCTACAACACGCATTAATGTGAGTGGCTTCAACGTAATTTCCCTCTTTTCTAATATTCTCTGAAACTGAACAACAGAGAAGTTGCTGAGTGGGATTGCCATGCCAGTCATAGAAACCAATTCATTCTTTGTTGTCTGGTTGATATTGTCATTGGCATTTCTGCATTCAGTGAAATTCTGTATCCATTCTTTGAAAAAACTATGTGTATATGAGTGATGCTTGGTCATAGCTATTGACGAAAGATTTATTTTTTACAGTCATTAACAGCCAATTGACACAACCACCCTTCACACACTGCTAAATAAATTTTTTGTTAGAATGTTCCGTGATTTAGTATAATTTCACTGAGATGATATCCTCCTAGCAGTGCAACATAAATATGCTTTTGTTGCCATCATTTCCATACTAGTTGGAGAGCCTCATCATTTAGGAAGCTGATTTGATCTTTTGTGGTGGACATTTATGTTATTGCTTTACAGCGTTTCCATATGACGCAATTGCTAGTTATAATAAATTATAAAAATAATATTGAAATTCTATATGAATTCAGGCAGCCATAGTCCTCGTCATCTTGCCTTTGAAACTGGAATGTTAGACCGACTTCCATGATAGCACATGCCAATGTTGATATAATGCGAGTGCTAATATAATCAACCTTCACGCCCACAGCCACTTAAAACAAGTTAGACTCCTTATCCATTAGGCCAGGGGCGCAAAATGTCCATGTCCGTGTTCATTTTGTAATGATAGAAATTTTAGCAAAGCAGCAGCTGCATATTTATGATGGTATTGTTAACAATTTTTTGGTTGGATATTACGTTTACAATTGAAATTAAAAGGAAACACGACCATTAAAAATATCCTGACGAAATTTTCTTTCAATTTTAAAATATACATTTTTATAAATATCAATAACTTTTACTTTTACAGAATTTTTCTTAATTATTAAATATAATTAAATTATATATTGTAAGGTGTTTTTATGATGAGTTTGATTGGAAAAATTTGATCAATAAGATGTGTGTATTTTAGTTTTTTTCTCTCCAAATAAAATTGAACATTTTACACTCCAACCATTATAGAAATAGAATTAGCTAGAAAGTGTGTTGTCTTTTAAAAATTTCTAAATCTCATCCTAAACGAAAAAAGAAAGATTCTAATGTCTAAAAATTTCTAAATCTCATCCTAAATGAAAAAAGAAAGATTCTAATCTCCAAATATTTAGATATTTTAATTTTTAATTGGTTTTTAAATTAATTTTTCATAAAATTATATTTTATTGAGTTTTAAAAAATAAATCTATAAAAATATTAGAGTAATAATTTATATTTTTATATTAAATCTTTTAAAATCAATTTTTAATTAAAATTTTTAATATGTAGTATACAAAATTTTAAAATATTATTAATATATAAGTATTTTTGACAACCCGGAATTAGATAAGAAGTGTAGGTCTCTTTAATTTTTTCTAAATCTTATTCTAAATTAGAAAAGAAAGGTTCTCATCTCCAAATCCTGAAATATTTTTATTTTTCATTGGTTTCTAATTTAATTTATTATAAATTTAAGTTTTATTGGTTGGAATTATATATATAATTTAACTAATAATAAATTTTTTAATATATATTATACAAAAGTTTAATATAAAGTATTATACTATATTATGATATAAAAGAGAGAACCAAAGAAAGATTTAGTAACAATGAAGAACGAGGTGAAGATGTGTTGGAGCTTCAGCTAGAATGAGGTAAAGATGTGACGGAGCTTCAATAGAGTGTAAGGAAATATTTAATTCTTGTAGATTAATTGTGGAGTATTGCCTCTTTTGTGCTTCCTTCTTTTAAGCAATCAGATGGATTTGATGTGCCTGTAATCTATCAAAGCTTTGGAAAGAATCAATGCCATTGGTGTTTCTTTTACCCCAAAATGACAAATTAAGGGGACTTGGACGGTGATTTGAAGCATTCGAGGATTGATAGTTTTATTTTGCAAGCCCAAGCATGAGATCACACATGGTGAGCTTGAGATTTCATAGGCGCCACCTAGAAATTGTTTGCTGAATTCAAGATTATCTACTTTAGAAGATAGCTCCTATTCCAAAAAATAAAAATTATGTAATTGTAGTCACCACATGTGAGATGTGCTACCCATTTATCTTAATTTTTTTTTCTCTTGTAAAAGGACTTTTATATTATCGGTTCCCATATTTACAAAAATAGAACCTAGAAGCTCAAAACTAAATTAACATAACAAGAAAATTAGTAATAAAATTAGATTGTTTTTCCTGTGTTGTCATTCACATTCCTCTTGCTCCGACACTCGATTGTATCAAAGGAACTAACAATGACATTTTTTGAATAACGAAAATGTCTTCTTCAATCTTAATAGAAGCCAAATTTTGCTCATTAGTAGTTAAAATCTAACAGGTGGAGTCTCTAGATTTGTATGCCCCTTTTTAACCTGTCTGAGTGGCTTTAGATATATATCATTTGCACTCATAAAAATGATTAACAATGCTTTCATTGGAGCTAGTGGCAAGATAATCTTCCCAAATCTTCTATTCCTTTGATGTACCTTTACACCTTTAGGGGCAAATACTATTTATAAGAAGAAATTACATATATTTAAGGCATAAAAAAATTTAAAATATATTTTATTTCCCCTTAATCACAATAATTTGGTCCAACTGTTATCCCTAAACTATGTCTTGAGATATTTAATACTTTTTCCTATGAAATATGGACAACTAAAATAATAGTCTTACACCAACTTTAATATATTGTTTATTTAAGATCATTTTATGAAAATTACATTTTTTTTACTCTATTTTCATCAATATGTCCAATACATTAGGGAATTGAGCGTGTGATGAGTGCTATAACAATTCGTAATTTAACCAAACATTTTGAAACATTTTATAAAAAAAATCATATAAATGATATAAAAAATGGATCAAATTTTGTCGTGAAAATGCAACAATAACATAAAAATTGAGGGATGGCTGTGAAGCTATACATTAGATGTGTCCCAAATGTCGCATTTGTTTTGAACATAAAACTAGTTTATTTCTTTATTTTTTATAATGACAATAGTAACGGAAATGGTAACCGAGACGTAAAATATTGTTACTAGTTATATAATTTTAGGAAGTGTTATTAAGAGGCGTTCTAGTAAACTCATTTTTCTTTTAATAGAATATTAAAATAACAGGTTTTTGTTTTAAAATTATAAGGTTTTAAAATTAGAAGGATTAAAATACAAATAGATGATTCTCAAGTAAATAATATTTTTTTTTAAAGTTAATGTGTAAATATTAAATTATTTATTTAAAAATGTATATAGAATATTAAAATAATAGGTTTTTTTTTAAATTACTATTATAGATTTATTTTAAGTACAAATCTAATATCAAGATATAGGGATCAATTTTTTTCATGTTTAAATTTTTTGAAAATGTATGTTATTTTTTATTATTTAAATTGTATTTGTAAATGGTCTTTATTATTTTATTTTATTTTTATGATATATACATAATTTTTTTTAAATGATATCTAATTAAGGTTAAAATACTTTATATAACATTCACATTGGACATTTTATTAGTCATATTAAAATAGATTTTTATTATTAATATATTTTTATATGTGAATGTTAATTTCTATTAAAAAAATTATTCATAACTCACATTGAATATTTTTTTATATACAACATTAAAATATTTTATTTTGACAATTTTTTTTTATATATAAATATATATGAAGTTGATATTTAAATAAATGAGTTAACATAAATCTTAAAATAATTTATTTAAATTTCTTATTGAAATATTTTTTTTTAAGGTATAAGGTTTATCTTTTACACATACATTTTTTCCACTTCTAATTACTTTACAACGCTTTGAATATTAGTTACGCTTTGAATATTAGTTATTGTGATAAATCAAAAGTGTTATTTACATATTCTATTGTTATAGTAAATAAAAAATGTTATTTATATAATCACGGTAGAATGACAAGAGATATCGTTGTCATCCGGGAAATGAACGAGAAGAACATGTAAGGAGAAGTAAATCATGGGTTACCTAAGGAGAATTAATTAGTTCCAAAGAGAGTTGAAACAAATCAGGAGAAATAATGATATGAAATGGTTTTATCCACAGAACCAAATATAGATCTGCATCAACGCAAAGAATATGAAGAAAATAGTGCAACGTTGATATCCGATGCAAAAATGTTTTTAGATATTGTTGAAATGAAGTATAGTAAAAAAGTTAATGAAAACAAAGGTGGACCTTTAATAGAACAACGAACCTCTGTCAAAGAAGAGGAACAACCCTCTGTCACCAAGCGGAGCAACGCACAATCCAACAACGCTCTCCAAGATCATCTAACAACGAAGCATCAACTCTTTGCAACAATTCATAAATATGTGCGCTTTCAGCAACTCTTAAATCACTATTTTCCTCCAAATGCAACCTATAGGAGGCCTCGAGCATAACCTTCAAGCGTTCTCCTTAATATGTCAACAAGAAGTTCACTAAATTCTTGAAACACTTAGCAAACTCATCTTCAACTACCAACATTATCTTAAATTAATGATTATCCAATATGGAATGAAATGTGCATCTCTCACGTGAGAATCCTCAACCGAGAGAGTACCTGAACTTAGCACACATTCTATTTTAATAAAACATTCTATTAATTAGCAAGAAATGTCATATATTTATAAGATTACAAATATGTTGCGGAGTTTGAACAGCTCTCTAATAAATAGGATATGAATCCTAAATAAGACAACACAAACGCCACCTTCTACAACAAGCTACTAATAATGAATTAACCTAGAACTAACTAGATTTGTCCATTATTTCCAAGTTTCCACTTTAACGGAGAAATAGATTTTCTAAAAAACATACGCTTGCTGGTCTAAGTCTTAATCAGCTTTACAATTTGACCTTTACAATTTCATTTTCACCTTTCTTGTTGTTAAATAGAAATAATGCGTCTTCCTTGGTTTGTTTCTCTTTAGCTGCATGATACAACTAGATTGTGTTCTTGTTCTCACTCTTTACAATTTTCCATAAGGTTATGGACACACAACTTTGTCTTCAAAAATTAAAAATTCTTCATTAGATTCATAAGTGAATTGCTGCACTTTACATTCATTTCTGATTTTCTCTTAGCTCCAATCCTTCCAAATACCATGAACATCTTTAGATGTATTAACCAGTGCTTCCATTTCTATAACATCCAAATCATTCATTAATTCACCATTTTTCTCACTTCCAAGAGCCTCCACCATTAAGCATGTAACTCTGGATGTTGCTTTGAGACTTGCATCAATTTGTTCAAAACACTTTTCAATCCATTCTTCAATAAATTTTATCAGTGCATCATAATATATTTTAACAAATTTAAATTGGCTTGTTTCCTCAACTGTTGTTATGGATTTTTCTTGAAGTCCTCCTGCCTCTATTATTATGATAAGACTCTCATTATTATTTTTTGTGCTTCTACTCTCATGGGCAAATCATTAACGTCTTGGTCATCTAAATAAAACAACATTTTATCAATCAACTTAAGTTTTCAAAGATAACTTGCAATTCAATTTCATAAAACGAATATCCATCGTCAAATTTGATTGTTATTGCAAATTTCTCTTTATCATTAGTAACCAGATTTGTTGGGTTCATCACCTCTACTTCAAAAAGGCTATTCGATTTCTTCAATTCATAAGCTTTTATTGAGTCCTAAATAACTTTTCTCTCTACAATCTCTGCATCTTTCGAGTCTAACCGTGATATGAAAAAATATGTATATTTTCTTTGATAAATGAGTGGTCATGGACAAGAGAAAGAGGATAAAATTTCCTCCATCTTAATATTATTTTTCAAAATGAGGCCTACATCTATTCCTTGAGGTCCATTAGTGCTCATTATCATAGGTTGCAACTTGAGGTAGAGAAGCTAAAGTTAATTATAATTGGGAGAAAATATGAATTCCCATGTGGTCCAATAAAAAAATCAAAGTTTATTTTAGGGTAAAGGACGACCAAAGAATAATGAGCCAACTTGTAGAAAAATGAACAAGAATAGTTAACTTCTAATTAATCTTCGGTCAATGATCCATCTACAAAAAAACCAGTGAGAAATGTGTACATGGACATTCCAAAATAGAAATATTCTTGTAGCTCATGAGATATTAGTCATATTATTAGGGCATAAACTGCGACCACATCCAATATCTATAAGTCTGAATTGATTAACAAAAGGGAGCTAGGAAAACTCTATCTTTGAATCACTATATGTCACTTCCTTACATCCTAAAATTATTCGTCCACATATGCCATGCAAAACAGGGGCATCAATTTCATAAATGTAATGCTAGATTGAAATGATGGTGACGGTGTGAGGCCTTCATATGATTCCACAATACATATATTTTCATTCATGACCTTTCATGGTAACCAATTGGTTCTTAAATTGTGATGTGATGCTACTTGGTAATCCTTATAGTATTGGCTATTTTTATGGTAATGAATGATAATATTGTTTGTCATACTTCTTAATGGAACTTTATTTTTCTCTTATCTTTTTAGCATAATTATCTTTTTTTCATTGTTTTCTCAATAAATGTCGTAAAATGTGACCACAAATATATCATGTAACACCTACTTAACCTTAGTGAGAACCAAATCTTCCCAATTGTTTCCTCAAATAAAATCTAGTACCATAAGTTCACTGAGTCCAAAATGCATGAATGAATCCATGTTGGAGGAAGACACGTACTTACCTTTACTGCCTTCAATCTAGTCAATAGAGAAGAAGCATAGTGATTTATTCAGCCAACAATTGTGCACATCTTATTTCATTGAGTGACTATTAGGTCCCTCTGTTACTATTTTAGTCCCTTATTGTTATTAGTGTAGCCCCATTATTGTTATTGTTGTACCCCTGTAACCCCAATATTGTGATTATTGTGTCCTTACATTATTATTGTTAGGTCGACTAGGATTGTATTGTGGCCCCATGGACTCTTATATATAGAAGGAGGTTTTGGTCATTTGTATCATCCAAGAATTGTTTATTTATGTAATGCATTGGAGGTTGACCTCTCGAAGAGGCTAATTTCTAAGGCGTTGATCTCTCTTCTTTTTATATTTTTGGAGCTGGTTTCATAAAATTTGGTATCAAAGCTTTGGATTCTAGGGTTTCGCTACTCCAAATAGGTCATCATGTCATTTTCGCTATAATTTTTTTTATACGAAGTTTTAGAAGCTAAAATTTTTACAGAGCGAAGCCGAAATCCTGAGGAACGACGTGGAAAATTTTTAGATCTTGGTTCGCAATATTTTCGGAGATATGATCTATGAATGTTAGGGATTTTTGCAGGCTCTTGAATTTAACCTAAACAGGTCATCATGGCATTTGCACTATAAATTTTTTCCTACAAGGGTTGAGAAGCTGAAATTTTTACAGAGCGAAACTTCAATCCTGAGGAACGTCGTGGAAAAATGTCAAAGCTTGATTCACAATATTTTCGAAGATAGGGTCTATAGAAGTTAGGGATTTTTTAGGCTCCTGAATTTCATCTCAAAGAAGTGATCATGGAAAAATTGTCATAACTCTCTCTCTCTTTGAGCATTGGATTGGAATTCTGTAAAAAGTGGCCACAATTACACGGAATGTAGTTTCTTCTGCATCAATTTCAGAGCTGAAGCAGAAAACAGTGATACGTGGTACATCGTAAAGGTCACTCTACTGAACTAGTCCATAACTAGGTCATTATGGGAGATTGGACATAACTTTGCCTTGAAGAATCCAAATCAGGTGAGACCTGTGAAAATTTAAAGAAGCTTTAGAGGGATACTATAGGGCCGAATTTTAGATATTGAAGATCCTAAATAATAGAGATAATTTATTTTCAATATCGAGCTCCTCAAAATCAATAAAAAGGTGTGTATTTTTTTTCTTCGAATTGCATAAGTCTTGTGTGAAAAATCAGTTTGAATTGACTACAAGGGAATATTGTAGAATAGATATCAGTATTCGGTTATAAAATTCCCCTACAAAGAATTCAACACCCATTAAGCCTTTAGAAGGCTCTACTATGGCTCATGAAGATGAAGAATTGCAACATGACATATCAAAATTACAAGAGCAAGTGCACCGAATTTCGCTCTCACAAAGAGAAAAAAAAATGAAATGGAAGTTTTGAAGAAAGGCATGGAAGCTAAGATGGATGGTTTGAAGAAAGGCACGGAAGCTAAGATGGATGGCATGGAAGCTGGCATGGAAGTTAAGATGGATGACATGAAATACAATATGGAAAACATGAAGAATGATCTAAATGCACACATGGAAGGTTTGACAAAGTTGATACAAGAAATGTTTCCTAATGCTGAAAATATAATAGACGAAACTAATGATGAGAAAAAATAAATGTTAATCGTGATTTCATAAACTCTAATGTTGTATGGAAGAACCACCATATTCCAAAGATGGATATGAGGAATTTTTATGGCAAGGATCCCGTAACATGGATACTACATATGGAGCAATATTTTGATCTCAATAATGTGCAAAACACACAAAAGGTACGCATTGCAACTTTACATTTAGAACAAAATACATTTGTATGGTATATATGGCTTTGATCCTGTAAAAAAATTGTCACTTCATCAATTTTTACGGAGTAAATGATAGCACATTATGAGGATACAAAAAGCAACACCTTCTTTAGCCAATTGTTAAATCTCAAACAAAACGGTTTAGTGGTGGAGAACATTGAGGACTTCCAAAAATTGAATATAAGGGTAATTGATATTCTAGAGGAACACCGGATTGATGTTTTCATAGGGACTTTAATAGATAACATCCAACATGAAGTTCATGTTTGGGAACCTGATTCATTGGAAAAGTCATTCAGGTTGGCAAGAAGAATTGAATGTAAAATTATGGCGACAAGGAAGCCTACCACTCACATATATAAAGATGGAAGTTTTGCTACTCTTAGACTTCCACAACCTACAAGGTTTATACCACAACAATTAGAAAAAAAAAGACAAAAAGGGCCTCGTTACAGTTGTGATAGAAAATACACTAAAGGTCATAATTGTGCTGAGAAGAAATTATTTTACATAGATTGTGAAGAGGAAGAAGAAAATAAACAAGAATCTTCAAAAGAAGAGGATATACACCAGGAACCAACCCTAGAACAAGAAGAAATGAGTCTGACCATATCGTGTAATGCATTGGCAGGAATTACCACTCCTAAAACTCTCAAGATAGAAGGACATATCAAGAAGAAAAAGGTAATAATGTTGATTGATTTGGATAATACCCATAATTTTATTCATTGTAAGGTAGCCGAGGAATTGAATTTCTTCCTATACCCAGCACCAGAATGTCAAGTGATGGTTGCAAATGGAGGAACCATAAATTGCTCTAGAAAATGCCATAATATCAAGTTAACCATGGGGGAATATGTATTGAATAGTCCAATGCTTTCCATTCCAATCGTAGGTGCTGATGTTGTACTAGAGTACAATGGTTATAATCTTTGGGGACGGTAGCTTTTAATTTTCAAGAACTTTTCTTGAAATTTTTTTTTTTAGAAGGAAAGGAAGTTGAATTACGGGGTATCACAGGGAAGCAAGGAAATATAATAAGCTCTAATATCATGACAAGGCTTCTGAATAAATAACAGCGAGGCGTAATTGCACAATTATTGTCACTAGAAGTTCCAACATCAAAATCATATATTTCTGCAGATGTCCAAAAAGTCTTGGACAATCATTCCAAGGTGTTTGAAACTCTTAAATTACTCCCACCTATTCTTGATCAAGATCATGATATTAATTTGATTCCAGGAAGTGTTCCTCCAAACATCAAGCCTTATAGATATCCTTGTGTCCAAAAGAGCGAAATTGAACGTATGATTGAAGAAATGTCAGAGGCTGGTATAATTCAACCTAGTCAAAGTTTTTTCTCTGCTCCAGTTTTATTGCTGCACAAGAAGGATGGATCGAGGCGCATGTGTCCAGATTATAGGGAGCTAAATAAGCTCACCATTGAAGATAAATTTCCCATTCCTATGATTGATGAATTATTGGATGAATTACATGGAGCAATTTATTTTACCAAGTTTGATCTTCGTTCAGGATATCATCAAATTAGAATGAAGAATAAATATATTCCGAAAACAACATTTCGAACTCATTAGGGTCATTATGAATTTTTGGTCATGCCTTTTGGTCTTACCAATGCACCTTCTACATTTCAAGGGTTGATGAATTCGATTTTCAAACCCTTCCTTAGAAAATTTGTGCTAGTGTCTTTTGATGATATACTAATTGTTACACCATTTTTTGGCCATCTAACCTGTTACTATTGGATGGACCTAAGTATACCATGTAAGACCAATTTTAACCTAAGTAAAATTTCTTTCACTATGAAAAATAACATAGTAAAACACCTTTATTAAGTTGTTTATGATCTAAAAAGGAAACCCCATGAGGAAATATTAAATAAATCTACATTTATTTGATTTTCCTCAAGAAATAATTAGCTAAACAACAGTTTAATTAATTTTCCTGGTCATATTTAACCCAAAACAGGAAAATTAATTAGATAAATTATTATTTATCTTATTATTTTCTAGGAATAATTATTTTTACCTTATTTAAATAATATTCCTTGTTAAATTTGACTAAATCATTCATTAATAATTAAATAAATCATTATTTATTTCATTATTACTCAACCACATCCTTAAAATGATAAACAAATCATTTATTTATTTATTATTTACAAATAAATGGATTTGACCCAAGTCAAATTCTTTTTCCCTCCAACAAATATAATAAATTATTCCATAAAAATTGGATCTAGAATTGGTTAATAATATTTAAATTATGCACCAATATCTAGACTAACTCAATATTTTGTTATAAAGAGAAGGGTTTTTCCATTCATTCACTACCTTTTGTTACCTAAAGATCACTCTGGATCTATACTTTTGGTCTGACTTTGATCCACCATCATTGTTATATTTTTCTATTTTTAGCTTGTGAGCTCCCTTTGAGTTCTATTTTTGTCTATGTTTTCTACACCATTAAGAGAGAGGAATTTAGATCTGAAGTGCTGAGGGCTTACAAGACCCCATGCCATTGAGGAGAACTGGTAACATACTTCTATGTTTTCCTCCCAGGTGCCCTTAATATAAAATTCATTCAACATATTCTTTTCTTGTCTATTGAATGCATGGAGTAAATCTCGTTTTTATTTACTGCTTAATGTCTTTTAATGCATAGATCTACATTTTTGTAGCATTTATCTTGATCACCTAATTTCAGATCTAAATATATTGGCAACCATCTTTACTGTTAGGGCTATTTGTTATGCACAAGTAAAGTGGTCTTTTTTTGTACACTTACAATTAAGATTCATACTAGCAACTGGCGACCCCACACGAGCTTACGATTATGACTTTTGTCGTTTTTCAGATCCCTACATATCCAGCTACTTCAAACCCTAGGGTTTCTCTTTAGGTTCTTGTTTTTCTTTTATTGATGCTGTTTTTAACCTATAAAACCCTAAAACATTAAAAATTATAACTTTCGTGTGTTTTCAAACCTATTGTGCAGGTGACAGACATCAACCACAGCTGAGACAACACATTATGCTGAAACCTACCCCCGAGAGCGCCGGAAGTGCAGGTCACACTTTTTGGTCCTAAACCTGTGACCTAGAGCTCCAGGATGCGGAAATATGCCCAAAATCTGTGACCTCACTTTTTTGCGAGAATTTTTCAGAAAGTTTTATGGGTTTTGTCTGGGCCTTTTTTTAGGGTTGTCTGAACTCTTTATCCACCCGTTTTGGACCTTTACTTGTTCTTTTTTGCTCAAAAAAGTGGGAACCTAGCCCCCTAGGGCTTCAATACCCTCCACACTTTGTGTAAGAGTTTTAGCTGCTGCAGGTTGTCTGAAATTTTCAAAGCATTCAACCATTTTTCAGATCTGATACCTCACCTTCAGATCCACTCCAGATTGGCTATTTATCCATCTAAATCACCTCCTTTAGTTTTGTTTCAGTTTCCCTCTAGGGTCCACTCCGTTTCCCTCCTGAAGATAGCCTTTCGTTACCTCATTTACAACAATTTTTCCTCTGATTTTTTGTTGTTTATCTACACCTATTTCTAGCAGATCTGACCTTTAGATCCCTTTCCCTCTCGACCTTAGATCTATTGGCTATTTTGGTGTGTTTTGACTAGTTTTTTGCCCACCTATAGACTACTTTCTGAGAGGCCTGCCTCCTAGGGTTTAGATTATTACATTATTAATTGTTTATTTTCTGTTATTTCAGTTTCATATACTGTTATCTACAGGTTTATTTACAGTTATAGAGCACACATTTTTTTTTCTCTACAAACGTCTGGGTTTAAAAATTAAAATTTAAACACTTTACACACACACCCTAAGTGAAGAAGAGCTTGGTTAACACTGCCAAGTAAAGAATTTAACATTGAAATCAATTGATCTTGCACCTCTCTACCCTTGTTTCGACATTGCAATCAGTTGATCATGAACCTCTCCGTCGTTGTTGGTCTCTCTTCCCTTTGTGCCATGTTTGTGTCGTCATCATTTCACCACCAAGGCGTTTATCTTGGAGACTTCTTGGCCTTCATCCTTAGTTTCCGGTAGGAAGACTTACTCCTCCACGTAGGATTCAAGTTAGTCCTCTACGGAGTCTACACTCTGACTCCTCTTCTGGTTCATTGGGTTCTCCTTCTGGTTTCGCTCCTAGTTCTCCTCCTATCACCTTCACCATGTCTGGTTCAAGACCTAACACTGGTGGTAGCCCCGGCCCTAATGCTAGGAATACTATAGTGGGACCGCAACAGGAACTACTCTGGTTGCTCCCTTACTCGCCTATATGGTAGGTCTCAGTATTCCCAATTTTAACCAGTTGATCAATGACCCGATACACCATGACGCTAGTTGGCCTGCTATGCCGACCAAGCTCCCTTCAAACATCCCCAAGTTTGAAGGCCTTGCTGGAGAAGATCCTACAAATCATGTTCGATCTTTCCACATGTGGTTTTCGTCTAACTCCATTACCGATGACTCTGTCCATCTTCGGTTGTTTCAACGTACGCTTACACGTGAATCTTCTAAGTGGTATGTTGATCATGCCTCATCCTCTCATACCACCTTTGCGACTCTTTCTTGGGATTTTTTGTCTTATTTCCAGCTTCCCGTTCATTATGACATTGGTACTGAAGTTTTGACTTCTTTTCTTCAATCGTTTGTGACCTGCCTATCTGATCATGTCCAGGAATGGCAGAGAAGAAAGAGCCTATGTTGAGCCCCTACCTTCGAAGACCATGTCTACATGGACTGGTTCCTTAGATCTCTATTGCCTACTATCGGAAAGGATGTTGCATCGCATTTCCCTCAAACCGAAGAAGCCACTCTCCAAATTGTGTTAAAATATGACCTGATCTATGCTCAGTCGGGTTATGTTTATACTTCTCTACCTGATCTTCCTAGACCCGGTGGTGCCAACACACTGGCGGCATCTCATCCCACCGACGGTATCGTTGGAGCTCTCTCTCATCCATACGCTCAACCTCCCATGGGCTATGGTTTTCCTAAGGGGGGGCCCAACACCTCTTGCACTTATCCCCTCCAGGTAGCATGTATCCAGGATATGAAATGCCTCCTCCTTTTTCCCAACCTCCTGTTTACCACAATGTTACCCTACCTCCTTATTATCTGTATCTGCAACCTGGTGCTCCAGCTCCTCCAGCAATAGCACCTCCTCCTCCCTTTCCTTCTCAAACCCCGCAACAGCAGCCACCACCCCCTCAGGGGCAGGTGTATGAATAGTAGGGCACAAATAATCCTCCTCCTTCTAAAAAGAAGAGGAAAGGCACTCAAAATCAATCTGCTCTTGGTAATCCTGAACCTAATCAGCAAAATAATGCACCTAACACTACTAACCAGGAACAGGGCACTCAACCCAAGCAGCACAGGCATGTTCGCATGAACAATACTTGTTCTTGTTGTGTTTTTTATGGTCATTACATGCATGATTGTCCTCTTTTACCATAGATGAAGCAGATTTGGGAGTCTCAAGAAAAATTGCGAGGACAAAAAGCCTCCCAGTGTTGTGCCTAGTCAGCCGGCTGTGTTAACTTCTCCTTTCCCTCAGCAAGGATTTGTGGCTACCCAACCACCTAAAGGTTAGGTGGCCACTCAACCTATTCCATCTGGTACCTTTGATTAACAGATTCTCATGATGAATTATGACCAACCTATAACTGTAGATATCAACCTTCAAACTTGGTCCCATCAGTACAACAAGCCTCCTGCTACATCTATGCTCGAGCCACCTCCTTTGATCTCTACAGAGCCTCTTTCGACACCTAATGGTCCTTTATAGATCCCTCAGCCTAACGCAGAGGTTCATACCAAGATCCCTAAGGGACCGTTATGTCCAAATGATGCTTCTGGCAAAGCTGCCCATTCGTATAGTATAGTAGATGACTTGGCGCAATCTCATGCTGCCATTTCAACGCTAGAACTCCTCCAGTCGTGCCCTTCACAACAAAAAAATCTGCTATCTACCATGGGCATTGTAGATCCTTATGATGATCAATTGACTGTCTTCGATGTTGACCAATCGAAACATCCTCCTCTTTCTACTTCCCTCGCCTTCCAAATCCCAGTCAAGATCCAGAACGCCAACGTTTCCCAGTGCATCATTGATGAGGGGGCATCCACCTGTGTGATGTCCACTTCGGTTTGGAAGCAAATTGGATCACCTAATTTGGCTCCTTCCACGATCACTCTTCGAGTGTGGGATGGCCACACCTCCCAACCCATTGGCCTATTCTACAATTGTTCTATTACTCTTGCTGGAAAGACTATTTGCGTTGACGTAGAAGTCATAGATGCCCCCTTAGATTACAACAGTCTATTGGGTCGTAGCTACACCTATGCGATGTCTACTGTCCCATCTACGGTTCACAACAAGATGTCCTTCCTTCATAATGGAAAGATAGTCACCATTGACCAGTTGACATATTACAAACCGAAGTCTCAGACCTCCCCTGAGTCCATCATCTCTTCGATGGCCAATAAGAAAACCATCGATCCTTTGACCAGTGTCTCACCCGGAGTCTATAAAGACTCCTCTCTTCTTGGTACATTCATTGGCATTCATTGTCCTATCTCTAATCCCATCTCATCCAATGTTTTCATGATGCAATCATCTCAGGCTACCCTCAAGCAGCCCACTTCGGCTAGTCAGTAGCCTACTCGCCCTATGCAGCCTACTCCTAGCCCTTCAATTCAGCCTTATGGACCTCCTCCTACTGGTCCTTCACCTACAGCTCATATCCATGAGCCTTTTTACCCTCCTGGAACAGTTCCTCTAGGCCTTAACCATCTTGGAGCCGTCCCACCTAGCCATTTCCCCTTCGGTCAGATATCATTCCTAGCTCCCCCTCTAGGAGTGTACATGGTACCTGTCATGGCTACCCTCTCTCTTCCTAACCTAACCCTGGGGATTCCCGTCTCGTACCTTGATCCTCCAGCCACTACCCCGCTTGGTCAACCCAAACCTTATCTTGCTTTGACCTCGGTTCAACTAGTCCCTATGACTTCTCCCACTACTACAGTACCTCAGCCACCTCAACAGGAACCTCCTCCTATTGCGATAGATTCGGGTAACGAGGGTAAAGTTGGAAAGAAGGAAACCAAAGACAAGGCTACCCCAACTGACCCTGCTCCTCCTCTGCCTCTAAAGCCTTGTTCTTTTTGTGATGTCGTCGATCATGCCACCCATACATGTCTTGAGTTGCCCCGTATCAATCCCATGGTTAATGTTGCATTCTCTAAGTCTACGGTCCCTGAAGCCTATGTTCTTCCTCGACTACAGCAAATAACCCTAAGACTATTCACACCAACCAACCTTGTGCTTTGTGTGATCTCCATGGCCATTACTCTCACCATTGTCCCCGCCTTATGCATTACCGCACCTATTTAGAGGTAGTTTGGGAGTACAAGGTTCAACAGAACCAATCTGCCTCTCCCATACTTGCGCGGTATGCTACAGGCCAGCCTAAGGATTTATTCGCTCCCATTGACAACCCCCCTCTTGATGTCAAGATGATGAAGCCTACAGCCAGCATCCTCTACCTATCATCATCCATGAGACCCTCGGTGGAAGCTCCCTCTAAATCTTCCCCTAATTTTTTGCTCGACCTCCCTCAAGCGATCACCCTCGGCTCAACATCGGTGGATCCCTTATCTATTTGTTCTTCCATCATCCCTCGTGACAATGTGCATGTGAACCTTTCTTCTCATGATGATGAGTCAGGTAGCTTCACTCCGTCATGTAGTCTTCCTTCCTCTAGTCACTCCAACTTCTATTGTGATGATGACATCATGGAAGCCTTGTCCACCCCTGACTTCATCTTTCCCGCTCATAAGCGGGATGGCACCATCTGTGTCTATGGTGACTTTCACAGCCTGAGCAAAAGCTACACCTCTGATAGCTCCCACACTCCACCTAACCGTCGGCGTGTGAGTAGTAGACATCTTACCAAGATCACTCCCCCTCGCCATGTGTGTTGGATTTCTACTTTACACTCAAGTTGCCAGCATTGTTCATCATCCTCCCATTTATTGTCTTGTGGCACCTTTCAGATGGACCTCTTGTCCACACCTTATATTTCTTATGCCTATGGTGCAAGTCACTACTCTCGGAATCTAGCCTCAGCAGGTTGGGCCATCTTTACCCACTTGCATTCATTTGTTCTCTCGAACGGTGTATGCATTGGTACTGCTACCAATAATCGTGTCGAATATGATGCACTGCAAGGTTTATTAGCCGATGCCCTTTCACATCGCATCCTCCACCTTCATGTTCATTTAGATTGCCTACTTCTTGTTATACAATTGAATGGTGTATATCATGTGCATAATCCTATCCTTTTTAGAAGATATCTACGAGTAAATCTTTTGATGCGTGAATTTCAAATCATTACATTCAGTCATGTACCTAGAGCACAAAATCACTATGTAATTAGCATTGCAAACAATATTCTAGATTGGCATTTAGCACACGCATTTAACACAAGACAATAACACAAAACCATCAAAACAATGCATATCCATAATATGTATCGTATAAAATTTTTTAGACTCCATCTACACTGATACATACGACATGCCCATAGTATGTTACTAAAACTAAAAACTAGGGGCACCACCTGCCCCTACACAACTAATCATTATCTAGAGGATCCTGAGCAAATGGATCTGCTCCCGCAGCTCATAGATCACGCATCTCCTGTCTAGCCATCGCCATGCGCCGCATGACCCCTCGCCACATTAATGGGCCCCCATCCTAGAGCTGTATGCGCGGTCGAAGTGTCGGGAAATTCTCAAAGAAGAGTGAGCACAACACTGTCCCATATGCACAGTAATGGTTCACCTGCTGCTTGCATAGAAACAACTATCATTTCAATGAAGACAACATCATCTGGGCCCACCCATAGTAAGTCCCACTCAACACTCTCCACAAGCATCATCTTCCCCCCAGTGATGTGGTGGAGTTCCTGGTTGCCCAGGATCTGTAGCACCACTGCGGCCATAGCACGGGTCTCTAACCTCTCTAGATCCATGATGGGTATCTGTGTCCCTTTGAAATGGAGATCTGGTCGAAAATGGCACTCTATAAACTCCATGATGTTCTACGCTCACGGTAACACTGGCTAAGTATTCCTGACGATCCCAAGTGGTGGGAGAGCAGTCAGGAAATATATATCCTGGACCGTCAACTCGATCTAGTGCCCCTGCACTATAAAGACCTCATGGTACGGGTCCCAATATCTGACAATCTGGGCCAATAAGGGCTGTCTAGCTCTCATCAAAGGGTTCTCCACAAACTTTAGAACCCCAAAATTGGCCAAAGCACTGCGGACACCCTGATCCTCCCGGATCTTTGACTGTAATGTGCCCAGGTCTCTCTCTCTCCAGTTGGTCTGTAATTTTTCCATATCTGCACAAAACCATCATATTTTTCAGTGTACAGATAGGAAAGATTCTATCCAAACATAAAAACCCAGTTCTCAGCCAAAAAACAACATAGAGAAACCCCTCTGTGTCAGGTCACACTTTTCAAGCCCATTCCTGGGACAGGTTGCAATTTTTTTCCCAAAACCTGCTACCCAGGTCGTAGTTTTTGCCCCAAAAAGTGTGACCCGACCATGAAGAGGAGTAGGGGTCTGTTCCTGAGCTCTGGGGACCAAAACTGAACTTTCAATCCACTGAAATGAAAGAGTAGGGTTAGGACTCTTACCTACAACTAACGGATCTTGATTCCAACGGTCGGTTTTTCCGCTACGATCGCCGCAAGATTTAGGGCCTTCCCTCCTCTCTACATTCAACACAGCTCCACATGAAAATGAATGAATTTAGAGGGAAGATACCTTATTAAAAGAGAAACCCCTGATTTTTCTTTTGCCTGTTGCGGCCAAACCGTAGCTCAATTTGACAAACCATCTGTACCATTGGAAAGTTATCATTGAGCCCTCAAATGGGTATCTGTTAGTTTTTTGTGATTTGATACTTCACCAGGACACATTTCATCCAAGAAGGGTCACTTCACCACTCCTCAAAATAAAATGTCTTCACTTGCAACACTTGTACTTGTGGCACCACTTTTTCTTCATACTTGTCCATGCTGGTGTCGATTTTCGTCATGAGTAACCATCATGTACTCAAGTATTTATGGTCCCCACCGGACCCTTTTTGTATGGCAGCATCATCAAGTCACCCTTGTTTATAGCATTCGAGTTGAATCATCATCACAGTCATGGAGTTTATCCCGAGTCCCTCTATATCTTGCTATAGTCCTACATCCTTCATTATTTGGTTCCTCTCTCGTGTCACACATTATGGCTTTAAGTCCTACTGTCCCCTATCCCTCATGATATTGTGTTAGTCGCTGCCAGATCATCCATGCCATTTATGCTCTAACAAGGGAAGTCGTCCATCCGCTACTCAGTACCCCCCATTTCCTCATCATCCCTAGTGTCAGTCTATCAGTCGCTCTAAAATTTTCTCTCATGCCTTAGTTGAGGATACCTTATTACCTCACCTATGGCAGACCTCCTTCTATCGACATCAGATCATTCATTCCATAAGACAGTTCTAGAGGGCAGTGTACCTTGGTTCTAGCTTCCACTCTTGTTCGGTGCCTAGAATTAGGCAAAGGGACTCCTTATTTCCCTTTGACTTGATTTTTTCTTAGCTCCAACTCTTTTCAACATGATCCAGATCCGTATAATTGATGGTTCAGTGATGCCACATATGATACTGACAATTCCCGGGTGTGTGTGAGATGTTTCAACCCTCATGAGGGGGTGGCCCTACAGGTAGCCCCCCACATGCCTAGATGACCTCTTCATTATAGCCTTCGATGCATCTCCATATATTTGATGATGTCGGCCTCAGCCGTTTGCAATGCCTTTTTGTTTGCATGTATCAGTCAGATTTTCAGAGCCCTTTCCTGTTTACAGGGGAATTTGGGTTATATTTGTATCTCATGTACTCAGATATTATTGTATAAGTCCTAGCCATTATCCCAGACATGGTATGTATGTGGGATTCATTATCATGTTTTTACCTGGCTCATGTTTATGCCAGCATGTATTATATTTTTCAATCCCTTGTTTATTGGACGCACTATTCTTTGTACTTTGTCTCGACAGGCATAGTATGCCTCCCCTGCTGCCTATAGCATAGGTACTCACTCATAAAAGAGATTTGTCTCACCTGTAAGTCTCGCCTCCTTAGGGTGTAGTCCTCTAGTGCTTTGGTCTACCGTATATTTCTCTCTCTTTGACTTCCCCTTCGGTGTCTAGTGATTGAGTTCTTACAAAGTACTTTGGTCATACGATTAGCTCCTAACACTCACACGCTGGGGGGGAATTTGTTACACCATTTTTTGGTCATCGAACCTGTTACTATTATATGGACCTAAGTACACCATGTAAAACCAATTTTACCCTAAGTAAAATTTCTTTCACTATGAAAAATAACTTAGTAAAACACCTGTATTAAGTTGTTTATGGTCTAAACAGGAAAACCCATGAGGAAATATTAAATAAATCTACATTTGTTTGATTTTCCTCAAGGAATAATTAGTTAAACAATAGTTTAATTAATATTCCTGGTCATATTTAACCAAAAACAGGAAAATTAATTAGATAAATTATGATTTATCTTATTATTTCGTAGGAATAATTATTTAAACCTGATTTAAATAATATTCCTTGTTAAATTTGACTAAATCATTCATTAATAATTAAATAAATCATTATTTATTTGATTATTACTCAACCACATCCTTAAAATGATAAATAAATCATTTATTTATTTATTATTTACAAATAAAGGGATTTGACCCACGTCAAATTCTTTTTCCCTCCGACAAATATTCCATAAAAGTTGGATCTAGAATTGGTTAATAATATTTTAATTATGCACCAATATCTAGACTAACTCAATATTTTGTTATAAATAGAAGGGTGCTTCCATTCATTCACCACCTTTTGTTGCCTAAAGATCACTCTAGATCTATACATTTGGTCTGAATTTGATCCACCATTATTGTCATATTTTTCTATTTTTTTGCTTGTGATCTCCCTTTGAGTTCCATTTTTGTCTTGGTTTTCTATACCATCAAGAGAGAGGAATTTTAGATTTGAAGTGTTGAGGACTTAGAAGAACCCATCCCATTGAGGAGAAATAGTAAAATCTTTTTATGTTTTCCTCCCAGGTGCCCTTAATATAAAATTCATTCAACATATTCTTGTCTTTTTTATTAGATGCATGGAGTAGATCTCGTTTTTATTTACTGCTTAATGTCTTTCAATGCATAGATCTAGATTTTTGCAGCATTTATCATGATCACCTAATTGCAAATCTAAATATATTGGCAGCCATCTTTGCTGTTAGGGTTGTTTGCTATGCACAGCTAAAGTGGTCTTTTTTCATACACTTGCAATTAAGATTCATACTAACACTAATTTATAGTAGGTCCTGGAAGGATTATGTTCAACATGTTGACAGGGTGATCAAACTATTGCAGGAGAAACAATTATATGCAAAAACATCCAAATGTTTCTTTGGAGTACAAGAGGTGAAATATCTGTCATATTGTATCTCACAAGGGTGTTAAGGTAGACCCTAACAAGATTAAAGCCATTAAGGAATGGAAAGTCCCCACAACCATAAAGCAGTTGCGAGGATTTCTCGGGTTAACATGGTATTATCGCAAGTTTGTTAAGAATTATAGGAGAATAGCAGCACATCTAACAACATTATTGAAGAAAGATGCATTTTCATCGACTCCTGAAGCAACTAAGGCCTTTGAACATCTTGAAGAGGCAATGTGCCTAGCACCGATCTTAGCTACACCAGACTTCACAAAAACCTTTATTGTGGAATGTGATGTCTCAGGAAATGGAATTGGTGTTGTTTTAATGCAAGAAGTAATACCCATTTCTTTTGAAA
>JAXQQM020065218.1:0-62811 GCA_034641835.2 Pinus albicaulis | reverse complement strand
AAATTACAAAACCTCCTTCTATATATAGGAGTCCATGGGGGCACAATATAATCCTAGCCGACCTAACAATAATAATGTAAGGGGACAATAATAAAAATATTGGGGTTATAGCGGTACAAAAATAACAATAAGGGGGTTACGCTAACAACAATAAGGGACTATACTAGTAATATAGGGACCTAACACCTTCAATACTAGAACTTGTCCATCAATGAAATCAATTCTATATCCTTTGTCTTCAAGAGATGAAATAGACAACACGTTTTTATTCAAACTAGGAACATTTAAAATATTGTTAATAGATACATTACCTCCTGATTCCAATTAGAAGGATGAAGAACCAATTCCTTTGAATTCATATTTTCCATTATCTCTAAGATAAACCCTTTGAGTGTTGAAATATGTAACTAGGTTTGGTCTTCATAATGTCTTATGTACTCTTGATTTTTGTATTTAAAAGAGAAAATAAAATTTATTATTATTATTTTATAGCATGGGTTTTATGCTCAGGGTCAATTTGTCTTAGGTCAAAGAACCCATTGTGTGCTTCTAGGGTTTGTCATAATGTCAAAGAGTCAAAAGAGTCATTGTCATATGTAATAGACCCCATTAGGCATCTTGTAACAAGAAAAGAATTTATTTGAGTCAAAATTGTGTCAAAAGACCCTCCAAGACCAAGTTGACCTCATTAAGGGAAATTTTGTCTCCTAAGAAGATTATTTATAAGAAGAACTTGACCTCATTTCGAGTATTATCCAAGAAAATTCGATCTCAAGGAAAACATCAAGAAAGAGGAACAAAGGACAAGACAAGGATTAGAGGGAAAAAAAGTAAAGTTTTTGGGTCAATATCTCTCACACTTGCGAAGGGGAAACTAGGGTTTCTACTGCATCAAGGTCAAATATGTGAAGTTGCATTAAATTTAAAGTTTTGAAGCTACAGCAAGGTTGAAGCTATGAATTTTCATGAAGGTCAAAGCTATGAAGCTGCTAGGTCGAAGCTGTGAAGTTTCTAGGTCAAAGTTGGAAGTTTCTAGGTCAAAATTTTTGGTGAAGCTTCTAGGTCAAAGTTGTTGAAGCTACTAGGTCGAAATTGAAAAAATTGTTGTTGGGGGTCGAAGTTGCTAAAGAAGTTTTTGGAAGGTTGATTTTTTTTGTTGGAAGTTGTGAAAAGAAAAGAAATAAGTTTTCCTTGGTATTGGAGGGGTCTCTGTCTTGGGTCTAAGGTCCTGGAATTCGCTATTTTAAGTTTCTATAAGAAGAGAATAATTAATTTTGGTCACTGTTTTATGTCAAATAACTCATTGCGTGCTTCTAGGGTTTTTCATAATGTCAAAGAGTCAAAAGAGTCATTGTCATATGTAATAGACCCCATTAGGCATCTTGTAACAAGAAAAGAATTGATTTGAGTCAAAATTGTGTAAAAGACCCTCCAAGACCAAGTCGACCTCATTAAGGGAGATTTTATCTCCTAAGAAGATTATTTATAAGAAGAACTCGGCCTCATTTCAATTATTATCCAAGCAAGTTCGATCTCAAGGAAAACATCAAGAAAGAGGAACCAAGGACAAGACAAGGATTAGAGGGAAAAAAGTAATTTTTTTAGGTCAATACCTCTCACACTTGTGAAGGGGAAACTAGGGTTTCTACTGCATCAAGGTCAAAGATGTGAAGTTGCATTAAATTTAAAGTTTTGAAGCTACATCAAGGTCGAAGCTGTGAAGTTTCTAGGTCAAAGTTGGAAGTTTCTAGGTCAAAATTTTAGTTGAAGCTTCTAGGTCAAAGTTGTTGAAGCCACTAGGTCGAAATTGAAAAAATTGTTGTTAGGGGTCGAAGTTGCTAAAGAATTTTTTGGAAGGTCGAAGTTTTTTTTTGGAAGTTGTGCAAAGAAAAGAAATAAGTTTTCCTTGGTATTGGAGGGGTCTCTGTCTTGGGTCTAAGGTCTTGGAATTCGCCATTTTAAGTTTCTATAAGAAGAGAATAATTACTTTTGATTTTTCCTCTCTAAGAGATTTTTTGGCCCTAGCTAGTCTTGTGTCCATTTGTGTTATTGATCTTCATATTTTGGTAGTTGTTTAATGATAAGAACATTATAATAATCAGGTGAATAAGAACACTATAATAATTAAGTGAAGAAGAGGCTAACTACAAGTACGCCAAGTTAAAGTAAAATAACATCACAAGAAATTATCAAAGTAAAAAGAAATCACCTTAATCTAGTTTCCTTTGATTTTTCAACATGGTATTAGAGCTAAGGTGACAAAGAAGAGGCAACTTCAAGGTCACTCAATTGAAGAAGGATTCATAAGGGTCAAATACAAAAAAAAAAGAGCATCAAGGAGAACTAGTCGTCACATCACAAATATACTATCATCTTGAAGGAAGAACTCTTGGAAGAAGAAGAAGACCTAAAGGAACATCTTAAATAAAAAAGGACTCTACACATTTGAAGCATCTTCAGAAGTCTCTCACATTCTACATCCAAAGGAGGCAAGAAAATCACTTTGTCATAAAAAATAAAAGTGATCTCCCTCATATTGAAGAAAGGATCACATCTCAAGCATATTTAAATAAGAACATCTCTCAAAGAAGTAACATTTCGATTCTGTAGAAGGATGATCACCCCTCATTATAAAGCTCACAAGAAGACATCATCATCAAGTAAGCATCAAGTAGAAGACATCACATCAAGGAGGCATATTAATTTTTCAAGTAAGTACTTTACATTTATGTCTCACTCTACAACTCAAATGACTACTTTCTGTAATGAGAATGAAAAACTTGTTGGGACAACAAACTACCTTGCATGGAAAAAGAGAATAGATTTAATTCTCATAGAAAATGAAGTTTTTGAATATGTCATGGGCTCAATCACCAAACCTCCACAAGATAAATCTCAAGCACTATCAAAGTATATGAAAGGATAAGTAAGAGCTCAAATAATCCTCATTGAATCAATCGAGGATTATCTCATTCCCTATGTACCAATATTGAATACATAAAAAGACATATATGAAAAGTTGGTGGAATTGATCTTCGTAATTAGTGCAAGGTAAATAATATCTTTAAGAGCTGAACTATACAAGATGAAAGTATAAAAGGAAGAAGGGGTAGCCTCATATGTCATGAAGGTATATCAAATAATAGATCAACTAAAATATCCAAGAGAAACAATTTCAGATCCAAAATGACCACTCTTGTACTCAATGCACTACCAGATGAATGGGGCAACTTTGTATCAAGCATCTATGGAAAGAAGGAAACTACTACATTCAGTGACCTATGGTCATTATGTAAGATTTAAGAAACCATATTAAAGGAAAAGAATGACGTTGGATAAAATTATCAAACACAAGCATATACAACTATGACAAGGAAGAAAGGGAAGTTTAAAAAGTTTAAGCCTCTGAAGAAATTGCAAAATAAAATTGACATGTATAAGATTCAATGTTATGATTATGGGAACTTCAAAAGGAATTGTCCTAAACTCAAGAAGGGAAACAAGAAAAGGAAAGAAATAAATGAATCCCATGTGACCGAAGAAGTAGAAGAACTAGGAGAGAAGAATTCAAAGAAGGAAGAAACAATGATTGAGATAGCATCATATTAGAAGCATGAAAGGAAATCAGAAACAAAAATGATTGAAGTAGTCATATTACATGATAAAAAGGAAGTAGTTCATGACATCATAATTTGAAGCATGGAAGGCTAACCAAAGTAACAATTTGAATGGTTGAATAAATTCATCTAGCAAGATAGGAAGACAAGGAATCACCAAATCCCACCATGATTAGAAAGAAACATTTGCATAATAAGGATCATAAACATCCTACATAGAATCTTCATTGAAAATACTCACGTCTAATTAGAAGAAGAAAGTTTCACATAGATAGTTTACATTCCACATAGTGTGGAATCCACGATTTAGAAGGATGAAGGTATGGTGACAAATATGTGCAACATGTAAATTCATTTGAAGTATTCTTCATCTTCAAAGAAATGGAAAAAAACTACTAAAAATTCTAGAGGACCACATGAAGAAATAGGTATGCCTATATTTTCTAATAAATAGATAAAGTCATGTCATCACATAGTTTCAGACAAAATGGTTAGAATTCTCTCTCCCATTATCATGATGAAAGAAGAAGGAACTCTTCGATAAGAATGATACATAAATGTATAAAATACAATGTGCCTTGAACTCTTCTACATAAAATCGATACGATATGACCTCATACACAATATGAGATAGTTGGAAACCATTGTTCCTATGATAAAGGAACTATGTATAGAGATCCCGAGAAAGTGGTATATGAAGAAGTTGGAAGAAGAGTTAAAAAAATATGTACCTATAGCCACTTGAGATGAGTAATCAAAATCTGATAACAATTAGAAGGATTAGTTATGACATCTCCATGAAGAAGGTATGAATACCCTGATATGTATGATGAAAAAATAGAACCTTGATAAATGTCTTGGAGATAGGTTCGAATAGTATGTAGGACGTTGATGTTGCAGTAGTTGATGTCATGACAAAGGGAAATCATAAAAAGTTAATTTTTACTTTGATGTTCATTTTTTATTTTATAAATAAAGCATCATTGATGGTGTTGGAAGTTTGTCAACCAAGGGGTATTCTAGACGTGAAGTCCCAATTATACCTCACACTGTTTGGAGTAGGAGCCCCATTCAGAATATCGGCCCAGTTTCCATGTATTCTTATAGATTTTCCTTGACTCTAACTTTCAGCAAGAGAGGGTAGTGCACCTGTACCTTCGAAAAGCAAGGGGTTTTTATTTGTGATTGTTCGATCATATGTGTGTCAAATTCATTCTACTGCGGGGGAAAGGAAAAGGTGAGTCTTTAAGGGAGAGGTAATAATACCACCCAAGAAGAGACCACACATACAACAAGATCTTTCTAACATCTAGCAGAACAATCCACAATGGATGCGATAGTCATTATAACCAACAAATGAGAAATATATGTCTGGTATCCATCAGAATAGTCCACAAGGATGCGACAACAAAAACAACCATTAAAACACATTCTCAATATTATTAGTACCAAAATAACTGAAATAGTTCAACTATCTTAGGACATACATGTGAAAGAAAACATGAAATACAAACATCTGAAAAATATTCTTACAAACATTCATAATTCATGCATGAATACCGTGTTGGCCTTGAAAGGATTCTATTATTAAGTAAAAATTCCAAGATACATATGTATAATGAACATCACTAGCTCCAATAGTGGAGCATTGGATTTACTCCTTTCTCCACAAAATGACTAGTTTATCTCTCTAATGTTTTGCTGGTGGAGCCAAGGTGAAAATTCCTTTGCTCATACAAAGAGGGAGTATATATAACCAAGGGTGACTCTTTGAATAGCCTCATGAATGTTTGACTTCCCATGACTTTTTAACTTACATGACTCATTACATTTATGTGTGTCCTTTGGAATTCCACTTTACAATACATTTTGATTACAATAGACATGATATACAATAGTGATGTGGCTTCGATTCACTCATGATGGGACGACATCAATCCGAAAACCCCTAGCCTAAGATGATGCATTTTGATCCATGAAATGAGCCCAGAACAAGTGACAGGCTGGAAAAGGAGGCTTAGTGACTGCACAGTTGCACATTTCAAGCTGGAAAGGGGAATCCATGAACCTTGATACTGTGCAGTTCAAGTTTGGATTGGGAACATAACTGTGTAGTTTCTGGAGCTAGTGGGAAAAGCTACAAGGATGGGTACTAGGATAAATTACTGTGTGGTTCTAGGTGTCAAGGAAGGCATGGGTCACTTCACATTATGAATTTCCAGGGCTCAAAGGATGATATTGAATATTGATCTTGTGAAGTTCACAGTATAAGTCGGGCTGAAGGCCATGACTGTGAAATATTGGAGGTCAAGGTCAAGGTTTGGTCACAAAAACTGCACAATGGAGTAGTATTGGGAGGTAGGAAATTCACACTGCACAGTGCCAAGAATCAAGGTCTTAGCTTGAGGATTGAGGCTATGCAGTCTGCAGCTCAGAGAGAGTTCTGGTGAAGCTAAGTTGCTCAGTTGGGAAATTTTTCAAAAAATGACTAAGTGTGGGACTGGTGAGATCAATGTGAACAATGATGACCTTTTACTATCATCACACACTTATAATATTTGATGACTCAAACATCATATATCATCCATGACATACAAAAAAATAATTATCCTCCATGTGACAACTTTACAACAAGTTACGACAAGTACGACACCAAAGATGCACTTTACGATGACTGTGATGACACTTGTGCGACAATGCTCAAAACTTTGGAAATAAGTGCAATGGGTACTTAAAAGGCTGGAACAACTCATTTGCGTGAAGGCAACCTCTTGGAACCACTAGAGCAAGCTCATACACACAATTTGAAAACCAACATCCCAAAAGACGACACTTTGCTTATCTTGTGAAAGGGATCACGAAACTTTAAGAAAAGCAATAAAATGGACCTCAAAGTTTGCAAAAACAATAAAAAATACCAAGGAAGGCTCTGAAATTTGGTATAGGCCAAAGTTTTGGAGGGGGTTGTAGCAACTACAACACTTAGAAACACACTAGTAGAATTCTAGCTTCTCTGTCTCGATTAACATATTTTGTGCAGGGCCCTGGTTCTTCGGGGAGTATTGATTCATTGTGCATATCACTTTGGTTTCTCCACTTAGCCCATGAATAAACTAAGTCCCCATCATGCCATTTCGGTTTAACTCATAAAAGATTCAAATTTATCACAATGTTTCAACTAGGGTGTTGCTCTGCTGCCAGTGAGCCTAAATAGTACCCCGACAGAGTCACTTCATAAAACAAAACATTGCTCCACTAACAGTGATCTTGAACAGTATCCTGATGGAGTTGCTTGCTTTAACTCTATGTGTAGGAATCCTTTCTCTTCTTTCGCCTTTATTTATTTTTTTGAAAAGAGGACTGTGCATCAACACTTATTTATTTTGGGCGGAAGAGGAATCCCAACTTATTGAGAATAGGAGAGGTTTTTCCTTTAGAGAAGTATATAGGTTCCTCCGATTTAGTTTTTCTCATTTATATTTTCCCCTTCTCCCTTTTTACTGATTGGATAAGCATGGAAACACCAAAACAAAAGAACCGGATATGGGCACAAGGTTTCCCAGATAGACACGAGTTCATAGTTTGCCCAAAACTCTCCTTACGGGCGGATCGTATTTTCTGTTGGAACTTAATCATCCAAAAGACATAACCAACACAAGGAAGATGAACCAAAGGCTAACAAAAGTTTGAAGTGTCACAAGACTCCATAGAATTCATCCACACACAATCTCAGAAACCAACACATGGGCCATGACAACACTTATTCACATGATGAAAGGAAAAAGGGAAAAACAATAAGAAACAAAAAAAAGAAACAAAATGGAGGGAAAGAAAACACACAACAAGGAAACAAAAACAAAAGATAAGAAAAGAAGTTAAATCAAAGCATAATGCAAGAGAAAATTAAGGAAATACAAGAGAGACTAAAGAGAACAATACAGAATGGGTGCAAGGGAAGGAAAACCAAGGTGCAACTAATCCTACTCCTAACCTAATAGCTAGTAATTCGGGGTCATGTGTAATGAAATTTCTAGTGAAGAAAATGTAGTTGTTCCCAACTTGCATCCACAAAGATGTGAATAATTAAAACAGATAAAAAGTAATGTGCAATATAAAAGATAAAAAATTGAATATCTTGATAAAAAATTTGAAGGTCTTTCCTGTTAGCATAAAGATAGGTCATAGCCACCCCTTCTAACCAGTTTATGATCTTACCTCTTTGATGACAACCATCATTCAAAAAACCTTTGAAGCTTCTTGTGAATGTGTCTCCATCTGCATCAAAATCCTTAGCAAGCACGAGGAAAAACTAAAACTTGTTATTTGGGATGGAGTTTTCCAAGAAATACTATTCCAACCATTCAATGTTTGGATTGTAAAATTCATGATGACCCTCTTGAAAACCCTGAAATATTTGGGAAGATGAATTTTCAATTAGAGGCATGGGATTACGATGGGAAACTTGTGGGGGAAAATAGATCTAATCATATTTAGTAGTCATGTCGAGACAGTGAGGACCTGACGTAACCATCAGCAAAGACTAAAGTGCCTCAGCCGCTCGACAAAAATATGAATAGTGAGATGTGTAACGATGAAGATCGAAGGATGTAAAAAAATGTCATCAGATAGGATGATAAAAAAATGTTAGGTTGAATGACATTCATTAGTGATCGAATAATGATCATATGGGTTGATTAAAGCATCTGATTCCCAATTTGTAATTAACCAAGATAAATTGGTTTGGGAAAATTTGTGAATGCTCTGAACAATCGAACCGAATTTCTCTTAAGATAAATATGACAAAATGTTTTCCTGTAACTGGTGACAAATTGTACAAGCATCGTAATCAGAAAAATAATTTAAAAGGGATGCCAGTACAACAAATTCATGAGACTAATCAGGACATGGTTAACGAAGAAGAAATTGATTTGCAGAATAACGCAAGTATTCTTTCACACTCAAGAGGATTTTAGGTGCGATGAAGAACCATATTTGCGATATGATGTTCACAAGGAAAGACGGGATCCATTGATCATGAAACAAATTTGATAGATATGATTCCTTCACCGAAATATGGTCTTTGGAATGATAAAATTCGCATTTCCATGACTTTATGAGAGATACGAATTCCAAACCTGAGTTTGATGCAAGAGATTTGCATGAATATGAATGAACTGAAAAAGATTCTCGAATCTGGTTATAAGAAAAATCTCGAAAGTTTGAAATATTACATCCAAAATACCGAACATCTTTGAGAAAGATATTTACATCAAGTGAAACAATGCAAATAGAAGGATTGTGCTAGAGAAAATAGATATGACTTAGTTCAGGGGGCTTACCAGAGTCACAATATCCTGACATAACCATAAATAGAAGTTGAATTTCCTCAACACCCTGATAAGTCCCGACACTTTCGAGGATTGTAAAATCACATTTTGAAGCTTGAACCAGATAATTCATGGTTTGAGGATAGATGCTACCAATGGCTTCAATAAGGCCACTGCTCATCGAATGAAAGTTATCTCTATCACTGATTTTACTGGATTTTCCAGCTTCAACAACTAGATTAATCAATTTGAAAGATTCTTCTAATCACAAATTCAAAGATAAATGAACTGGGGAAATTTAGTGAGCAGGTTGATTTGAAGAGATTCCTTCATGCAAGAGGAGAGATGATGAGGGATGGGAAGAGCACTCTATGATTTGACTGTTTTCAAGCTCATCATGGAAAATCTCACTGCCTTGTGTCAATCGAGAAGATAACTCATTGGATGAAGAACCTAAAGGGCATAGAGTATCTCCATCAAATGTAGATGCATCAGAAATTGTGTAACACAAGGGATAGTGAGATGAAGAGGAAGTTTCAATAAGAACATCATATTTGAACAAATTAGATTCTAGATCTAAGTTAAAATATTCATGAGAAACTGAAAGATCAGATGGTACACTTGGGAATTCCTTAATGCATACATCAGCAAAAAACATTTTCATCAGAATTATTATTGCCCAAGGCTATGGCTTTATTGGAAGAATTGATTACATTTGATTCATTAGCGAGATTAGCATATTGAAAATAATCCAATAATGGAAGTACATCATCTTCACATGGGGGATTTTGGAAAATAGAAGCAATATTTAAAGCCTCTTCACCTTCCTTCTTCTCTACCTGTGTAATATGAATACCTTGTATCTTATTGCAATTTGAACCAGCAATACGAAAATCAATAGAGTGTCAAAAACTAGTTGGTGGAACAGATTGTTCAAGCGGATCATGGTACAAAGAGTCATGGCTTATAGATGATATAGGATGAAAGAAATCATTTTCGAGACTAGAGTTATGAACAATAACCTCATCTTGTGAAATGGAGGAGTTATTCTTCACCATAGGCTTCATGACTCATTCTGGAATATCCTCCATTGAATATTAGTTTTGAAAAGCAAAAGAAGAATGAGAAGATATATTATGAATGTGATTAGGAGATATCCCAACATTATTATTATCACAAGGAGGCACCCTCATTGGAACTGTAAAATGAGTAGGAAAAGGAACAAAATCAATAGTAGGTTCCTCATTTGAAATTAGAGGTGTCTCATGATTCACAATATTTGGTGGAGTGGGAAAATCAGGGGTTCATTGTGTAAAGCTATAAGAATCAAGTAGTCAAAATCTTATTTCAAGAAATCCCAATTCATATCTTCTTCCGGAATTTCATAGCAATAGTGAAGGAATCGATTAGAAAAATCCTGAATTGATTCATTAGGCTTCATTATTAAGAGATTGGTTTTTCTAAAAACATTTCAATGATTATACCTACCAAAGGCTTGATGAAACTCCCTGAGGAAATTTAGAAGGGAATGAATGGAAGCAATTGGAAAGGTATGACACCATCGATTAACATGACCTTCAAGGGCGAGGAAGAAAAGCACATAAGAAAATATGTCATCATATATTTTGTAAGATCCACAAAACTTGAGAAAATCAGAAATTTGCTCGGTTATGGATGTTTCATCCTCACCATCAAACTTTGACTCAAACAAGTGATAGAGAGGCTCATTGGGGATTGAAAAATTATAAAGGGAAAAATTAGAGAAACACCCTGGGAGCAAGATTTCAAGATGAACCATTTTGTATTAGAGGTTCAAACCAAATTCAATGGGCTTAACTTGTCATCTAGCCCTCCTTCTAGCACCATTTTTTGGCGGTGCTGGAAGGTGGTCAACCAAGGGGTCTCCCTGATGTGAAGTCAAAATTAGACCTCACACCATTTGGAGTAGGAGCCCCATCTGGAATATCGACCCGATTTACATGTATTCTTATAGATTTTACTTGATTCTAACTGTTGGCAAGAGAGAGGAGTGAACGTGCACCTTCAAAAATAAAGGGGGGTGTGCCTAGTGAGTGTTCGATCATATGTGTGTCAAATTCCTTCTAGTGTGGAGGAAAGGAAAAGCTGAGACTCTAAGAGAGAGGTAATAGTACCACCCAAGAAGAGACACACACATACAACACGATCCGTCTAACATCTAGCAGAGTAATCCACAACAGATGCGATGATAATTATAACCAACAAATGAGAAATATTTTTCTGGTATGCAACAATATATTCCACAATGATGCGAAAATAGAAAAAACCATTACAACACATTCTCAATATGATTAGTACCAAAATAACCAAAATATTTTAGCTATATTATCACATGTGAAAGCAAACATGAAATAAAAACATCCACAAAATAGTATTACAAACATTCATAATCCATGCATGAAGAATGTGTTGGCCTTGAAATGCTTATGTTATTAAGTTAAAGTTCCAAGACACATATGTAAAATAAACATCACTAGCTCCAATAGTGGAGCATTGGTGCTTCTCCTTGCTCCACAAAAGAACTATCTTATCTCTCTAATGCTTTGTTGGTGGAGCCAAGGTGAAAAGTCCTTTGCTCATACAATGAGGGAGTATATATAACCAAGGATGACTCTTTGACTAACCTCATGACTTCTTGGCTTCCCATGAATTTTCAACTTACATGACTCATTACATTCATGTGTGTCCTTTGGACTTCTTCTTTACAATACATTTTTATTACAATAGACATGGTATACAATAGTGGTGTGGCATATGACCACTCATGACATGACATGAAATGACACTATTGACATGGACTGCTTGATGACATGGAAATCTCAAGCCACTGTTTCTACTGAGAGTTGAGTGGCTTCATGAAAGAGATTTTCTTTTCTCCTCTGCATACCTTGGTGAGTGATAAGGAGTATTCAATAATCTCAAGTCTTAGATAGTGGTTGAAAATTAGTGTCCTTTCTCTTTCTTCTTAATCAATAATATTGTGAGTTCAGCTGCAAGAGTGTCTTTGAGCATGCTTCCCTCTTTCTTCTCTTCCTTCATCATCTCTCCATGACATGATAGAGTACCTATTACTGTGATTCACTTATGACGGGACAACATCAATCTAAAAACCCATAGCATAATATGATGCATTTTGATCCATGAACTGATCCTAGAACAAGTGACAGGCTGGAAAATCAGGCTCAGTGACTACGTAGTTGTGAATTTCAGGTTGGAAAGGGGAAGCCCTGAGCCTTGATACTGCATAATGCACAGTTCATGTTGGGCTTGGGAACATAACTACACAATTTGTAGAGTGAGTGGGAAAAGCTGCAAGGATGGGAATTGGGAGAACTTACTATGCAATTATGGGTGTCAAGGAAGGCCTAGGTGACTCCACACTGTGAAATTCCAAAGCTTAGGGGATGAGCTTGAAGCTTGAGCTTGCGAAGTGTACAGTTCAAGCCGCGCTGGAGGCCGTGACTGTACAATTCTGGAGGTCAAGGTCAAGGTTTGGTCACAAAAGCTATGCAATGGAGCAATATTAGAAGCATGCACTTCACATTGCATACTTCCAATAGGCAAGGTCTCATCTTGAGGACTGATATTTCACAGTGCGCAACTCAGAGAGAGGCCCGGTGAAGCTAATGTGCTCGGTCAAGAAGTTTTCCATAAAATGAATAAGTGTGGGACCAATGAGATTGTTGTGAACAATGATGATCTTTGCATATGATCACATGCTTAGAATATTTGATGGCTCAAATAGCATAGATAATCCATGACTTACAAAAAAATCATTCTCCTCTGTGTGATAACTTTACAACTATTTACGACAAGTGCGACACCAAAGTTACACTTTACGACGACTGTGACAACACTTGTGCGAAAATGATCAAAACTTTAGAAATGAGTACAACATGTACTTACAAGTTTTGAAAAACTCATTAGCATGAAGGTGACCTCTTGGAACCACTAGAACAAGCTCATACGCACAATGCAACATCAAACATGCCAAAATACAATTGTTTTCTTATCTTGCGAAAGGGATCACAACACTTTAAGAAAAACAATAAAATGAACCTCATAGTTTGTGAAAACAAATAACAACACCAAGGAAGGCTTTGAAATTTGGTATAGGAAAAAAAATTGGAGGGGTTTGTAGTAGCTACAACACTTGGCAACACATTAGTAGAATTACAACTGCTTTGTCTTGGTTAAATTATTTTGTCCAGGGCCTTGGTTCTTCGGGGAGTATTGATTCATCGTGCAGATCACTTTGGTTTCCCCACTAACCCCACTAATAGACTAAGTCCCCATCATGCCATTTCAGTTTAACTCAACAAAGATTCAAGTTTATCACAATGTTTTAAGTAGGGGAGGGTAGTGAAGCTTGCAAGTTTAATATTTTTAGAGTATATGTTTTTCATCTCTAGTGTTGCTCTGCTACCAACAAGCCTAAACAGTACCCCGACGGTGTCACTTCAGGAACACAAACATTGCTCTGCTTCCAGTGAGGCTGAATAATACCTTGTCAAAATTTCTTGATTTAACTCTCTGTGCAAGAATACTTTCTCTTCTTTCACCTTTTTTTTTTTAAAGAGGATTGTGCATTGGCACTTATTTATTTTGGGCAGAAGAGGGATCCCGACTTATTGAGAGCAGGAGAGGTTGTTCATTTAGATAATTATATGGGTTCCTTTGATTTATTTTTTCTCATTTAGATTTTCCCCTTATCCCTTTTTACTGATTGGATACGCATGAAAACACCAAAACAAAAGAACTAAATATGGGCACAAGGTTTCCCGGATAGACACGAGTTCATGGTTTTCCCAAAAATATCCTTACAGACGAATTGCATTTTCCTTCGAAACTTCATCGGCCAAAATACATAACCAACACAAGGAAGACGAACCAAAGGCTAACCAAATGTTGAAGTGTCACAAGACTCCTTAGACTATAGGCACACACAATCCCAAAAACCAACACATGCAATAGGACAAAACTTATTTAGATGATGAAAGCATAAGGGGGACAAACAACAAGAAACACAAAAAAAGAAACAAAATGGAAGGAAATAAAACAAACAATAGGGAAAAAATCTAGAAGATAAGAGAAGAAGCTAAATCAAATCATAATGCAAGAGAAAAGTAAGAAATGACAAGAGAGACTAAAGAGAACAAGACAAGATGGGTGCAAGGCAAATAAAACTAAGATGAAAATAATACTACTTGTAACATAACATCTAGTAAGTCGGGGTGGCGTGTAATGAAATTTTCGATGAATCAAGAGTAGTCTTTCCCAGAACGAATCCACACAGATATGAACAATTAAAATAGATAAAACATAATGTGCAACAGAAAATATAAAACATTGAATATCTTGCACAAAATTTTGAAGGTCTTTCCTGTCAGCAAAAATATAGGCCATAGCCACCGCTTCTAACCATTTTATGATCTTACCTCTTTGATGAAAACCATCATTCAAAAAATATTTGAAGCTTCCTGTGAATGTGTCCCCATCTGCACCGAACTCCTTAGCAATCGTGAGGAGAAATTGAAACTTGTTATTTGCAATGGAGCTTTCTAGGTAAGATTGTTCCAACCATTCCATGATTGGATCAGAAAATTCATGATGACCCTCTTGAAAAACACAAAATCTTTGGAAATATGAATTTTCAATTAGATGCAAGGGATTATGATGGGAATATTGTGGGTGAAAATATATTTTTCGAGATAGTGATGACCTGAAGTAACCATCACCAAAGGTCGAAGTGCCTCAGCTCGAAAAAAATCCAAATAGTGAGATGTTGAATGATGAATCTCGAAGGACGTAAAACCACTATCATCAGATAGGCTGATAAAAAAGTGATAGGTTGAATGACAGTCATTAGTGACCGAATAATGATCAGATGGGCTGATTAAAGCATCTGATTCCCAATTTGTAATTAACCAAGATAAATTAATTTGGGAAATTGTGTGAATGCTCTAAACAATAAAACTAAGTTCCTCAAAGCTAAATATGACAAAGTTTTTTCCTATAACTAGTGACATACTGTACAAGCATCGTAATCATAAAAATAATTTAAAATGGATTCCAACACAGCGAATTCATGAGACCAATCAAGACATGTTGAAAATAGAAGAACTTTTATTTGCATAATAAAGCAAGCATTCTTTCGCATTCAAGAGGATTTTAGGTGCGATGAAGAACCATATTTACGATATGATGTTCACAAGGAAATCCAGGAGCTGTTGATTATGAAACAAATTTGATAGATATGATTCCTTTAGCCAAACATGGTCTTTGGAATGATAAAATTCACAATTCCATGACTTTATGGGAAATACACATTTCAAACCCGAGTTTGATGCAATATATTTGCATGAAGATGTATGAACCAGAAAATATTCTTGAATCCGATCAGAATAAAAATCTCGAAAGTTTGAAAGATTACATATGAAATTATAAACATCTTTGAGAAATATATTTACATCAAGTGAAACCATGCAAAGAGAAGGATTGTGCGAGAGAAACTAGATCTAACTTAGTTCGGGGGGGCTTACCAGAGTTGCGAGATCCTGATATAACCATCAGTTGAAGTTGAAGTTCCTTGACTCCCTAGCAAGTCCCGGAACTTTCTAGGATTTTAAAATTGTGTTTTGAAGCTTGAAATAGATCATGTATGGTTTTAGGATAGATGCTAACATTGGCTTCAATAAGGCCACTACTCACCGAATGGAAGTTATCTATGTCACTGGTTTTACCGGATTTTCCAAATTCAACAACCAGATTACTCAAGTCAAAATATTATTTTGATCGAAAATTCAAAGATAAATGAATCAGGGAAATTTCATTATCAAGCCGATTTGAAGATTTTCCTTCATGCAATAGGATATATGATGAGTGTGGGAAGAGTACTCTATGAATTGTCTGTTTTCAATTTCATCATGGAGAATATCACTGCCTTTTCTCAATCGAGAAGATAACTCATTAGATGAAGAACCTAAAGAGCATGGATTATCTCTGTCGCAAGTAAATGCATCGCAAATTGCGGAACACAAGGGATTGTGAGATGAAGAGTAAGTTTCGATAAGAGCATCATCTTTGACCAAATCAGATTCTATATCTAAGTTAAAATTTTCATGAGAAACTGAATGTTCAAATGGTGCACTTGGGCATTCATCAGCACATACATCAGCAAAAACATTTCATCAGAATGATTATTTCCCAAGGCTACGGATTGATCAGAATAATTGATTACATTTGATTCATTGCCGAGATTACTAGATTGAAAATCATCCAATAATGGAAGTGCATCATCTTCACATGGCGTATTTTGGAAAATATAAGAAATATTGAAAGCCTCTCCACCTTCCTTCTCCTCTACCTGTGTAATATGACTACCTTGTATCTGATCAAAATTTGAACCAGCATCACAAAATTCAAGGGAGTGCGAAAAAATAGTTGGTGGAAAATATCACTCAAGTGGATCATGGTACAAAGAGGCATGACCTGTAGATGATAGAGGATGACATAAATCAGATTCAAGACTAGAGTTATGAATAATAACCTCATCTTGCGAAATGGAGGATTTTGTCTTCACCATCGGCTTCATGAGAGATTATGGAATTTCCTCCATTGAATCTGAAAAATGACAAGTGGAAGAAGAATGAGAAGATATATTAGAAATGTGATTAGAATATCCCCCAACATTTTTATCATCGTAAGGAGGGACCCTCGTCGGAACTGGAAAAGGAAGAGGACAAGGAACAAAAGGAATAATAAGTTCCTCCTCTGAAATTAGAGGTATCTCATGATTCACAAAAGTTGGGGGATTGGTAAAATCAGAGGGTTCAAGTTCACCTTGTAAACCTATAAGAACCAAACCCTCAAAATATTGTTTCAATAAATCCCAATTCATATCTTATTCTGTGATTTCATAGCAAAGGTGAAGGAATCAATTAGAAAATTCCTCAACTGATTCATTAGGCTTCATTCTTAAGAGATTGATTTTTATACAAACATTTTAGTGATTATACCTACCAAAGGCTTGATGAAGCTCCTTGAGGAAATGTCGAAGGGAATGAATGGAAGCAATTGGAAAGGTATGACACCATTGATTAACATGACCTTCAAGGGTGAGGAAGAAAAGCACACAAGAAAATATGTCATCATCTATTTTTTAAGATCCACAAAATTTGAGTAAATAAGAAATGTGCTCGGTTATGGATGTTTCATCCTCACCATCAAAATTTGGATGCTTCTAGGAAGAAGGGAACTTTTGTGGGCTACAATGAAACCTCGAAGGCATATAGAACCTATGTTCCTGGTCAAAAAGAAGTGGAGATATGACATGATGTCACCTTTGAAGAAGATGCTACCATTAGGAAAGGTAGTGATATTCCTATCTCAAAGGAAGACAAAGAAGAAGGAGAAGCTGGAAGGAAAGAAGAACCGAAGGATGAACCAAAGCCCGATGATGAAGAACTGATGGATCCTATAGATCCACCTTCTTCAAATAAAATAATACCTTCATGGCTAAGAGACACTCTTGAAGATGTTGAGGGACATGCTGCTCCTAGGGAAACATCCTGTGAAAGTAAGAAGCCGAATAGGTACCAAGGGTACCTAGCAGCCATGAGTAATATTGTATAATCTGAGCCTAGAAATTTTGAAGAAACCGTAAAGCATCAAGTTTAGAAGGATTCTACGCACGAGGAATATGAGTCGATCATGAAGAATGACATCTGGGATGTGGTCCCTAGACCGAAGGAAAAATATGTTGTCACCTCTAAATGGCTCTTCAAGATCAAGCATGGAGCTGATGGAAGTGCTGAAAATTACAAGGAAATATTTGTGCCCGAGGCTTCTCTCAAAAGGAAGGCATAGATTATGATGATATATTTTTACCTATTTCTCGCTATACCACCATCTCATCAATCATTGCTATGGCTGCAACACAAGGATGGAGTCTCCATCAGATGGATGTGAATATTTCTTTCTTACAAGGTTCAATAAAGGAAGAGGTCTATTTGGAACAACCTTTGGGGTTTGAAGTCCAAGATAGAGACACATATGTATGCAGGTTAAAGAAATCCCTCTATGGATTGAACCAAGCCCCCCCGGCTTGGTATGAGAGGATCGATAGCTACTTGATGAAGTTGGGCTTCACTCGAAGTGATGTTGATCCAAACCTTTATTTTAAGGATTATAATGACAAACCTCTCATTCTAGTTCTCTATGTGGATGATCTCTTCCTGATAGGTGTTGGCCCTCTCATTCATCAATGTAAGAGGGAGCTAGCTTCTGAGTTCAAGATGAAGGACCTAGAACTGATGCACTATTTCCTAGGCTTGAAGGTCTGGCAAAATCCAGGTGTGATTTTTCTTTCTCAAGGAAAATATGTTGCGAAGCTGCTAGAGAGATTTGGGATGGTAGACTACAAGTCTGTGACTACTCCAATGGAACTCAACTTTGGGAATTTGTGTGGAAGTGTTTTTGGGGCCGAGTTGGGAAATCCCACTTAGTATCGGTAACTCATGGGGGCCTTGATGTTCTTAGTGAACTCACGTTGGGATATATATTTTGTAGTGAACACGTTGAGTTAATACATGGTCGTGCCTCATCACATTCACTAGATTGGTGCCAAGAATCTATTGAGATATATTCGGGGGACAATCAACCATGGGTTGAGATACACTGTCGAGAGTATGAGGCTCCATGGATATACTGATGTTGATTGGCTAGGCAGTGTGGTGGATCGCAAGAGAACATATAGATGTTGCTTCACTATAGGTTCTTCTTCGATATCTTGGATGAGCAGGAAGCAGAAATCAGTTTCTTTGAGCACCGCTGAGGCCGAATACATTGTAGTAAGTATGTCTTGTTGTGAATCTGTTTGGTTGAGAAAGATCTTCATTGAGATGTTTTTACATGTGACAGATACCACCGTTATCCTTTGCGATAACCAAAGTGGGATTCATCTTTCTGAGAATCGCGTGTTCCATGACCGATCCGAGCATATTTATATTAGGTACCACTTTGTTTGGGACATGGTACAACGAGGTGCCATAAGGCTCCATCACATTGGGACTGATGAGAAGGTTGCAGATATTCTCACGAAGCCCCTGATGAAGGTAAAATTCTTAACTTTTCGTGAGAAGCTTGGTATCATGGACAGACCCTATCTTGAGTGTCCCACCTAAATTGGAATATGGGCTCTGGGAGCTCCAAGGGGCTTGGGGATAGTTTCGTAGATCCATAAGAAAAAACAGGGAGAGGTTTTCCTTACCTTGTTGGTGTGATTATTCCCCACTGTTATGATATTGAGTTGGTTCACCTTCTCTTTGATCTATGCCCCACATGCATCCTACCCATGGAGTCTGGGACTCATGGGAAGTACCTCTCATTTGGCCAATGAGTTGGGAAATGAGGATAGAGATCGATAACATGACTGATGGGCACATCAGGGATTGTTGTACTCTCTATGTATAGGATTGGATGTGTCCAACATCTTGATCTGGGATCAAGTCTGGATTAGGTTCTTACCTCCAAACTGACTTCGGGCCTGTATGTGACTCACTCTTGAGTCTGGTTGAGGTTTTTACCTCTAGAATAACTTCTAGTCAGTGGATAGTGATGTCTTTGTGACTCACTCTCGTTTGTTTGCATGGAAGAGCCAGAAAATCAGTTATAGCAAGATGACACATGATTGCATGATGAAGATAGTACATGATGGTACTGGATGACAGGATTTCACAGGTGGACAGATGGAGTTCTCCCTAGTTGAGAGGGAGTGTTAATTTTTGGAAACTAGGTCCAAATTCCATGTTTAATTTCTCATATGATGGAGATGATATTTTTGTTGGATTCCTCTTTTAGAGAGGTGCAATATTGATCTAAAGATCTGTAGAAATTATACAAAGATATGTATATCAATGGATTCAATCCGATCATGCGATATACTAAAGAAAGATACTGAATCCTTCTACAAATTATGGAAAATAAACACGATTGCCAATCACAACAAGTAAAGAAAGAAGCAAATCAAACCATGACACAGATATTTTCTAGTGGAAATCTTGCTCCTCAAAACCCCTCTATCTTCTATTGTATATTCATCAAGGAATCATGAAACAATTACAATGCACTCTTCTCACAAGAGTCTCCTTCACTCTCACAACTGTCTCACACTGACCTAGACAAAAATCGACCAACACTTAGCCAATTTCCTGCCTCTAATCAGTTTTCCTTGCTTGTTCAATTCATGTGGAATGCAATCCCTATTCTTTAGGAAATTCAACCTTCCAAAACTACGTAATGCTCATGGGAAATATTATGGTTGTCTTATGGCACGCGAGCAGCCTACTAATGATAAAGCTGATATTTAACATCAATTTAACCTTTGTCTCAACTGGGTCTTCACTAGAACTAACATGCATACAGCTATTAATAGTAAACTATCAGTTGCATGGCAGATCATTGCATGTGAATTAAATCATATTTAATTCACTTGATCTCTCACAAGTGCAAGAAACAATTACAACTAGTTCAACTGACTTTAACTCAATAAATTGAGTTAACTTATTTCTCATGCATTAAACTAATGCACTAACAACAACTCAAACTCCATAAATAATAGAATCACTCTGCATGCCTCACCAACCACCCTCAACTCGAAATTCATGAGCTAACTGAGTTTATCACACTCAATTAACTATTACAAGTGATTATGAGATAAGATTGCATTTTATTGTCCAATTTAATTAAGGGAAAATTATATTAGACACACACATTGCTTGTTGACTTTTCAACACTCCCTCTCAACAAGAAAGGGATTATCTTCCACCCCGATCATGCCTCTATGGTATTCGAATTTTCTCCTGGCGAGCGCCTTCATCATAATATTTGCATCCTGATCTTCCGTGGGAATGTATTGAAGTAAAATAATGCGCCTCTGAACACAATCTATGAGATGGTGGTACCAGATGTCTATGTGCTTGGACCTATATTGGAATACCAGATTAACTGAGAGTTTAATGCAACTCTGGTTATCACAATGTATCATCGTCGTATCCATCTGAGAACCAAAAAAACCAACCAAAATCTTCCTCATCCAGATGGCCTCACATGCAGCCTGACTTGATTCCATGTACTCTGCCTCAGCTAAACTGAGTGCCACAGATCTCTGCTTCCTACTATACCAAGAAATTTTTGTCGATCCTATGCTGAAGATCCCTCCTGATGTGCTCTATCTGTCTGATAGACTGCCTGCCCAATCTGCATCAGTGAATCCTTGAAGCTTCACTCCCTTTGTCCGTCTGTACCATAATCTAGACTCTGTAGTGCCCCTAAGATATCTTAAGACATGCTTCCCCACATTCCAAAAGAGTTTGGTCGGCTTAAACATAGCTTGACTCAGCTGGTTTACTGCGTAGCAAATGTCTAGTCTAGTGTTCACCAAGTACATCAGTGAACGCACTAGCATCCTCCTTCCTCCAGTTTCTTGGAAGAGGAGTCTCCATGGGTTTACAACTCTCCATGTGAAAATTACTCAGAATCTCTTTGGCATACTTGCCTTGAGAAATAAATAGCTCACCATCCCATTGCCATATTTCCAAACCAAGGAAATAGTGAAGGAGTCCCATGTCCTCTTTTTCGAATTCTCTTGCAAGATCCTATTTGCAATAAATTATCAATTGCTGATCACCTGTCAAAATTATATCATCAACATAAAGTGCGATAATTAAGAGCTTACCATCAAACATAATTCGGTACAGTTTTGCATCCGCTTCACTTTTGGTGAAGCCCAACTCGGTGAAATAGATGTCAATCTTGGTGTACCAGGGAAAATTTCTGAATCTTGCACTTATGTAGAAATATTTACTGTTAATCTGGTATTGTTCTTTCTTTCATCTTAATTCACTCCATTTTCCTTTTTCCATTGTTATCCCAGGCCCAAATGATCAATGAAATTAGTTAAAATTACTTTTAGAATGAATAACATGGCTAACTTGCTAAGTTTTGTGATTTTGTCATTGTAATGCATTTTGAACTGAAACTAGCTACAGAATGCAGACATTCCATAGCTAACCGCCAATTCTGCAGTTGTCTTCACGTTCAAGCATGTTCCAGGTGTCCTCTCAGGAAAAGCCACACATGGGTATATTCCACATCATGTCCTCATCGTTCGTTGCTCACCATGAAGAATGAACCGAATTCTGGATGTGGTTTTGGTACGTGGGAACTCATTCAAGGAGGCAGACTCCTAATAGGACTAGGACAGTCCAGATGTCCTTTGTCCCTCTACGCTGCCATCTTTAGAGTTCTAGTATGATTTTGATATGAAAAGACAATGATCCCCGTATTGTTGCAAGTTCTGTTATGAAGATTTGATATAAATGCACTCGGGAAACCGAGAGGCTAGCTCTAGATTTTGCTTAGATTTCATGGATTGACTGCTATATTTCTGAAGACCGAGAATACTCTGTTTCAATTTATTTTCCTTTAATGAAGAAGACAACATTGCTTTGAACGCGTTGAGTTGATTTTGAGTTAGATTCCGTCTGGTGGTAGAGGGCCCCTGCCTCCTGAACGACTTTACTTTCGTAATCTAGATAAGTATCTTAGTTGTTTTCACGTTTTTGAAGTTTGAGTTCATAGTTAATTTCATTAGTCACTATAGCTATACTTGTTCTAAGAAACTCTTCCAAAATATCATGATAATGAATGAGAAATGGCTGTAGTGTTATAGATTTTAATTGCAATTTCTTTTGTTCATTATCACAGTTGAACTTATTCTAGTAAACTCTTCCAAAAAATCATTATGATGGCTAAGGCATGACTGTGATACTGAAGGTTTCAGTTGTTTGTTTACACTAAGTAGCATAGCTGATCTTACTCTTAAAACGCTCTTCCAAAATATCATAACAATGGGTAGGAAATAGCTGTGATGTCTTAGTTTTTAATTGTAATTGCTTTCAGTTTTCATGTTTGCATTTGCATTGAATTGTACAGCCAGGATTGTTCTAACAAGCTCTTCCAAAATACCATTCATGATGGAAAAAATAGGCTGTAGAATTCCATAGATTAATTGCATGATAACTTAGTTAGGGCACTCCGGAGTCAAATCACATTCAATTCATGCTCTGTTATTTCGTTTTAAGTTTGATAATGGCTTGTTAGTTCAGCACTGTTTATTGTAGACTAGTGACACCTTAGTTCAGTTCTAGCTTAGCTCATTGTATTTACATTCCACATTTAGTTGTCATCCATTGCATATTAAATTACATTAGTTGTTAAACTTAAACACCACGGCCTTCATTATTTACAAAACCTCTTTTGTTCCAAATCTATAATTGACTCATAACCATCTGGACAGAAGATAGTAACAGTCCAAGGCCTGGAGTACTTCTGCAACCTTTTTTTTCATTTCACAAACAAACCTTTCCTCAAAAGACTATTCTAAAAATCTATAACCTTTGAGTGAAGTTTAGTGGTGTTAAACTAAGTTGCAGAATAGAATTAGGAGCTAGTTTTAGAGTAGAGATATTTTGATGTTACAAATGTTCTTTTCCAAATATGTTTCACAAACCTTTAATCATGGATGAGATGTTGTATCATTACAAGTTAATTGTTTAATTGTTTAATTAGGAGAATTTTTACACTTAGCTGTCCATTCCTCAAGCTCTTCCAAAATATCCTTAATGAATGGTTTGGACAAGTTAAATTCATGTTGTGATTCATTTTCTTGAAGTCATTATCAAGCTTTGTATTTTTGCTAAGTCATAGTTTAGGTTTGGTTCTGTCTCAGTATTTTCATTTGTCATTTGTCATCAAAAAATTAGGCTTCACTCTGTTTTTAACCAGTAGCTTCTTTCCACTAGCATTTAGTTCTTTTCCTTGTGAACATAAAACCATCAAAAGACCAAAAACATCATAAAACACTAAACACAATGCATTAAGAAACAAACACCTAGGCACATATAGTGCACTTCACTTCAGCAGTTTACCAACCCTGGTTGACAATTAAATGAACTCAATTTAGGAGACTAGGTTGAGCACAAACATTTTGGCGCCGTTGCCGGGGAAGTGAAAACTAGGTAACCTTTGTTTCTTAACTCCCAAAAACAGTTATATGCGTAGAGAGAGAGACTCAAGGGGTAGATTCATAAGCAGCAGAAGCAGAAGTTTGATTCCTAGAACACCACTTGTTTCACCTAGACCAAGAGCTAGTACACCTTCAACTCAGACCCACATTCCATCCTTTACTGATCCTAGACTTCTAGAAGACCTAAGATCATATATTCCATTAGAGAAACCTTCCACTTCATCAACTGAACCTGCCTTAGAAGAAGATCCAAAGACTCCTGTTAGGGACACAAACTTTTCCACTTCCACAGGAGAGTCAACCATGGCAGAAGAAGGGGGAGGAGGAGTCTTTAATGGAGAACACACATTATTTGGAGGTAGAGGTAGAGGTAGAGGAGAAGGAGGTAGAAGTGCAGAAGGAGGAAGAGGTAGAAGAGAAATGGGAAGCTCTTTTGGGTTTCCTATAATAGATGAAGAAACTAATACAACCATGAAAAACATTTCACCCTCTGTCCTTCCAAACTTATATGGACTTAAAACTGAAGATCTTAAAACCGTCCTATTTGAATTTGAAATCCTATGTAGAACTTATGACTACTTACAAGATGCTCAAAAACTTAAACTATTTCCTTCAACATTGAAAGGAGCAGCATTGAAGTGGTTTATGAGTTTGATCAACAGTTCTATTAGGACATGGGAAGACATGAAACAAGAATTACTAGAGAGGTATTTGGATTATTGTATGCCGGTCAATCATAAGGAAGAAGTGTTTAAGATGTTACAAAAGAAGATGAAAACTTGGAAGATTTGTTGGAGAGATTTCATTACAACATCAAAAGAGAAAAAATGGAAAACTTAGATCAAGACACCTTAAAAGATCTTTTGTTGAAAAAAATTAGGGATGAATGGTTGGATATCCTTAACATGATGGGAAAAGGGGATATATCACAACTCACATTACCTGAAATATCTGAGTTATGTATCAACCTTTCAAGAGGGAAATCTAAAACTATAAAAGGTCCAAGAGATCCTGCTCTTGCAAGGGCAAGTAAGTCTGCTTCTGGGACAGTAAGTAGGTCAGAAATAGGACATATGCTTGATGATTTCAAATCTGACATCTTAGAGAGTCTTAGTGAACAAATAGACACCCTTAAATTACAAAACAAGCAAAAATCTGAATCCGATGCCTTAGCAATCTTTTGTCCCAAATGTAGAAAGAAACATGCCTTGAGAGAGTGCCCTTTGGAGGTAAAATTTGTAGAGACCTGTGTCATTTGTTCTGAAAAACATGAGACCAAGAATTGTCCTTCCCTTCCTGGTCTCAAAGCTGTCTTTCAAGAGGAAACTCCTACAAATTCCACAGAATCTCTCAATTTTGTCTCTAGAAGGCCTTGGCAAGGACCTCGAACACAAGGATTCCATGATCAAATGTATAACCAACCTCCACCTTGGAATTCTTGGCAGCAACCTTGGCCTCAATTTCAAAATCAATCTCAAGCTTGGGCACAAGGAGCACAAAATCCCTATGGAAGATACTCTCAATACTATCAGTATCCACCATCCTATCCACCATACCCACATTTTTATCCTCAAAATCCTCAACAAAATTTTCAACAAAATCCTCAACAACATTATCAGAACCTACCACATCAAAATCAACCACTTCCATTACCATTTCCTCAAAAATCAAATCAGTTGCCTGCTCAACCCATACCAAACCCCAACAATAAAAATCCTCAGAACACATACATGATAGAAGGCCAATAGTTTCCAACTTATTTAATTACTCCTTTAGACCTTAGTGATGTTCAACTTAGGTCTGGAAGAATACTTGAAAAGAGGAAACCTTCTGTGATCATACAAGAACAAGATAACTATGAGGAAGATTCTCTACGGGTGAATAAAAGTCTTGAAGAAGATACATCTTTTCAAGACCCAAACACTGAAAAATTAAAGCAAAAAGATCCAATAATTTCAACTCCTGTATTAGAGCAACCATCAACATCTACTTCTATACCTCCCTTTCCAGAAAGATTGCAAATTGATAGAGGTGTAGAAAAACAAATTATGGTGCCTAATTATGATTTCCTAGATGAGATGAGAAATGTTTGAATTAAAATTCCATTATTACAAGCCATCAAGGAAATTCCAATTTTTTCCAAAACAATAAAGGAGTTGAGCATGAAGAAAACAAGAAAAAGAATAAGAGAAACAAAGAAAATTCAACTGGCAGGAAAAATAGTAGACATTATGATGGGCAAGATTGCTATTCCAAAGTATCTTGACCCAGGAAATTTAGTTGTTAGAATTCACATCAATGGAATTGAAATCCAAAACACACTCATTGATTTAGGAGCAGCAATCAATATCATGAGTAGACAAATCATGGATAAAATGAAACTTCCTAATCTTCTCTTTACACCCACATTATTACAATTAGCAGACAGGTCTGTGATCAAACCTGATGGGGTAATAGAAGATATTCCAGTGTCCCTAGATTCCTGGGAGTACCCTGTGGATTTCATGATCCTAACTCCTAAGAATAATCTAGGAGGACATCCTATTATATTAGGAAGACCTTGGTTAGCTACAGCTGATGCTTTCATTAGTTGTAGATCCGGTGATATGTACATCTCTAATGGTAGTTCAACTACGAAATTCTTTGTATCCTCCAACAAGGACAATTACATATTTAGATGATACTCAATGGATAGAGGATGAAGAAGACTTACAACCTCTCTTCACAATTTCAGAAATTAGTGAAGATAGTCAAATTCTGAATACTCTAGAAAACTTTGAATCCTCTTCAGAATACAAACATGAACCATTTCAAGAGGGATCCAACATTGAGTTTTTGTCATCAAGACATATGTCTCTTCATTCTATGGATAAATTTGGCAGCTCTACAAGTGAGATATTTCCAGGCAAAACTTTGAACATAAACAAGAACCTAGAAAATTCTCAACAAGAAGAGTTAGTCAAGATATTACAGAGACATTCTTCTGCATATGCATGGGAGTACACTGACATGAAAGGGATAAGCCCCAAGACTTGCACTCATCACATCTATATAGAGGAAAATTGTAAACCAATCAAACAACCTCAAAGACGGATGAATCCAAATCTTAGGGAGATTGTTAAAGAAGAATTGCAAAAATTGTTAAATGTCAACTTCATCTATCCCATTTCAGATAGTCAGTGGGTTTCTCCTTTGGTAATTGTGCCAAAGAAAATGGTAAATGGAGGGTATGTATTGACTACCGGGAACTAAACAAAGCTACTCTTAAAGACCATTTTCCCTTACCTTTCATAGATCAAGTGTTAGATACATTAGCTGGCAAAAAGTACTTCTCATTCCTAGATGGGTTTAGTGGCTACAATCAAATCCAAGTAGCACTTGAAGATCAAGACAAAACCACATTTACCTGTCCTTGGGGTACCTATTCTTACCGAGTATTGCCATTTGGATTATGCAATGCACCTGCAACATTCCAAAGGGCAGTATTAGGAATTTTTTCAGATCTAATACATGATTGTGTAGAAGTATACATGGATGATTTCACAGTTTATGGAAATACATTTGAAGAAGCTTTAGAAAATTTGGAAAAAGTTTTAAAGAGATGTCAAGAAGCAAATCTTTCACTTAGTCATGAAAAATGTTTTATGATGTTTACTGAAGGTATTGTTTTAGGGCATCACATTTCAGGGGATGGGATTAGAGTTGATGAGTCAAAAGTTGAAGTCATCTCTAACTTATCTATTCCAAGTTGTCAAAAAGATGTTAGGAGTTTTCTAGGATTTACGGGATATTATCGGAGGTTTATAGAAAACTTCACCAAGATAGCATCTCCACTCTTCAAATTACTTACCAAAGATTGTGAATTCAAATGGAATTCTGATTGCCAGTTAGCCTTTGAAACCATGAAAACAAAAATTTCTGAAGCACCTATTTTAAGAGGACCTAACTGGAAGTTACCTTTTCATATCTCAACAGATGCCTCTGATACAGCTCTAGGAGCAGTATTGGGACAAAAAGACTTGATTCCTTATGCCATCTACTATACTAGTAAAAATTTGACTCCTGCAGAGTTAAACTATACTGTAACTGAAAAAGAGTTTTTAGCTGTTGTTCATGCCATAAACAAATTCGGACACTATATAACAGGCTATGAAACTTTTGTTCACACTGATCATTCTGCAATTAGATACTTAATGAACAAATCAATTACTAATGGCAGAGTCATAAGATGGTTATTGCTTTTACAAGAATTCAACATTACCATTCTAGATAGGCTTGGAAAACAAAACACAGTAGCTGATTTCCTATCTAGACTCCAAAACATCAAAGATGACACTCCAGTTGAAGATCAATTTCCTGATGAATATCTTTTTTCAATTTCTACTCAAACTCCTTGGTTTGCTGACATTGCTAATTATTTAGTTTTAGGAAAATTTCCTTCAATAATGAATGCAAGAGATAAAATAAAAATCATTTATGACAGTGCAAAATATTCATGGGTTGCTAATGAGTTGTACAAGACAGGTCCAGATTTGATCATTAGGAGATGTGTTCGTGAAGATGAGATGCCTGAGATTCTCAAAGCATGTCATGATGAACCTTGTGGCGGACACTTTGTTGATAAGAGGACAGCCTATAAGATCCTTAATTTAGGATATTATTGGCCATCCTTGTTTAAATATGCTAAAGAGTATGTCAAAAGGTGTGACAGTTGCCAAAGGGTATGGAAACCTTCTCCTGCAGGTGAGATGCCATTACAACCTCAGGTACATATTGAACCTTTTGACAAATGGGCTTTGGATTTTGTAGGACCGATTAGTCCTCCATCAAGACAAAAGAGATATATATTAGTTTGCATTGATTATGTTACCAAATGGGTAGAGGCCAAACCATTACTTTTTTCTAATGAAGCATCTGTAGTTAATTTTCTTTTTGAGGATATTTTTACTCGTTTTGGTGTCCCAAGGGAAATTGTTACAGATCAAGGAGCTCAATTTACATCGAGGCTAGTGGAACAAATGATGGAGAGGTACAAAATCAGGCATAGAAAATCTACTCCTTATCATCCACAAGAAAATGGTCAAGTGGAATCTACTAATAAGGTCATTGAAGGAATCCTAACAAATACTGTTCATTTACATAGAAGATATTGGGTAGATAGGCTTCCTGAAGCCTTGTGGGCCTATAGAACTACATGGAGAAACACAACAGGTCATACTCCTTATGAACTTGTTTATGGAAAGCAAGTTTTGTTTCCCATAGAGTTCCAGATTCAAACTTTCAAAATGGCAGTTCAGCTAGGACTTGATTTAACGGAGGCACAAAAGCATAGATTGGAGCTGATTAATGAATTGGATGAGATCAGACAAGATGCAGTTCAGAAAACAAGTCTAGTCCAATAGAAAAGGACTAGATGGCATGACAAGTACATCAAAGAGAAGAAATTCAAAGAAGGTGACTAGGCCGTCTTGTTTGATTCAAAATTCAAGGATTTTCAAGGTAAATTTCAAACACATTGGCTTCGGCCATATGAAATTGTTGAAATTTTTGACAATGGAGTAGTAAAAATCAGGACAATAGATGAAGAAGAGGTCACTTTTCTTGTGAATGGTCATAGATTGAAGCTGTATCACAAACCACTCTCAAGAGAAGAATTTGTCAAGAAGTTCCAGGAAAACAGTGATGTGAAGTTAATGAAGAAGAATCTTTCTTCTTCATCGACTTGATTGAATTTTCTGAAGCATTTCTTTGAAAAAATAAATAAAAAATAAATTAAAAAAAAGTATAAACGTGAAAACCAATCACTGATTGGCATGTTTATACAGAAAAGATAGGGTGAAAATCAGAGTCTTTCTGACACTCTAACTTTTCCATTTTGTTTCTGCAAGCAGTTGTTACAAAATCATAAGTTCAGATCCATTGCACTTATGATCCATCTCATTTCATTTCATTCCATTTACTTATCCATCCATACTCCATTTCATTCATTTATTCATACTTCACTTCATTCCATATTTCATTCATCTCATTCCATACTTCATCCACCTCATTTCCATATCAAAATTTAAAGTTTGATGGTTTTCTGCAAATGAATAACACATGTCATGGATTGCAGGCCATTTCTTATATTCTTCCACTCCATTTCATAAATTGTAATCCATCCCATTCCATCATTCACTTCATACATATCCCATTATACCATATTTCATCATTTATCTTCACTCATTCCATGTAATATTCCACTTATATTCCAAACCACTCCATTCCATGATTAAAATTCTCTACAGGTACATTCTGCAGCTAAACAGACATTCTGCAGCTAATCAGACTTTCTGTAGCCAGGCAGTCATTCTGCAACTACAGATCCTGAAGGCACTGATCAACAAACATTTGAATTGCAACAAAATGATCCAGTATATCCATGAACAAGAAAAATTAAGAGGGATTATGAGGACTCACAAAATAATGGTTTCCAGAGGAGAACAAAGTATATGGAGACCACAAAAAGCAGATGAAAAGCAAAGGTAAAAAGTTTTAATTATAATGGCATATCATAAACTTTAGTATAGTTTTAGTTATGAATCATTTGAAAAGTTGTTTTGATTATTTTTATTGATCATGCCAAATATACCCTCCACAAAACTTTGGATAAAAATATTTCATTTCAAATTCTATACCCGATCATCATTTAAGTGGTTAAAAGGCTGAAGTGTTTGATTTTCTCACGTCACCCAGCCAAATCATTTAATGATGATTTTTGAATCCGTTGTAAAAAATCTCCGCAGTCTTTTCACTCATTGATTTGTTTTCTTCACCTCACTTCATTAACTCGTCCCGTAACTACTTCATATCACTCCATTCCGTAGCCAACCCTTCATCATTTCATTCCGCAAAACAGAGGTATCTCTATCACCGTGAGCAGAGGTATATTAGTTTGAAATATTAAACCACTATCACCGTGAGCAGAGGTATATTAGTTTGAAATTTGAAGCCACTATCACCGTGAAGCAGAGGTATATTAGTTTGGAATTTGAAGCCATTGTCACCGTGAAGCAGAGATATATCAGTTTGAAAGTTGAAGCCATTGTCACCGTGAGCAGAGGTATATCAGTTTGAAGATTGAAGCACTATTACCGTGAAGCAGAGGAATATCAGTTTGAGGGTTGAAGTCATTGTCTCCGTGAGCAGAAAGAGTACTAATCTGAAGATTGAAGAAGAAATTATGGGCCTCATTGTGAGAACTGAACCAGTGGGCACAAAATACCTGGAAGGATACCCTCAAAGCAGAGAAATGTTGCAACAAGAAGGATGGCTGCAATTCCTTGAGAAATTTAATGGCTTCCACAAAGAAGTTACTAAAACATTTGCAAGGTCATTCAAAGGAGCCGAGGTTGAAGTTGGAGATGTTAAATTCACTGTCACAGAGGTTTTTATTGCAGAAGCAACATGATTTCTTAGACATGGAGAAAGATGGTTTAAAAACAGAGAATTTCATAATGAATCATGGAAGCAAATCCTAAAATCACCAGGTATGGATGTCACTGTGTTTAAAAAGGGAATTCCAAGTTCTGCATTAAAAAAATAAATGGAGAAACATATTGCTTATTCTACAAAAATTTATCACTTGTGAAGGTAGATATGGCACATTTTATGTTTACCATATTAGGTTGATAATGCATTTTCTGGAGGAAGAGCTAAATTTTCCCTATTTCTTGCTTCAAAGTTTAAAAAAGATGGCTTCTAGTGTTCAAAGGAGAGTCCAATTCCTAGAGACAACTCTATACCATCATGGCTTGGTTAAGATTTTAATTGAACACCATTTAGCCAAAACAAAAGATACTTGGGATAATTTCTTGGTAAGAAATCACTTTGAGGAACCAAAAGAGCCTTCACCTGAACATCAGCCTACAAAGAGAAGCAGAAAATGGAGAGCCTCTAAAATTGAAATTGACAAAAAAGTACAGGAAAGTAGTGAAGAAATAATCTCTGAGAAGTTGACTCAGTTTAAGAGACAGCTTAAGGAAGAGAGGGTAATCAGAAAATCTGCCATAGAAAAAGGAGAGGGATCATCCCAGCCAAGAAGAAGCCATAGACTCAGGGGGAAACTAAGGAAAACACAGATCAAACAAACCGGGGTGATAAACATAGAAGATGAGGAAACATCTATTGAAGAAGATGTTGAAGAAGATTTTAATGAAGAAACCCCCGAAATTGACCCTGCACAGCAAGAAGTTTATGACTATGTTGAAACATTGGAAAGGAAAGCTTCAGAGAGTAGAGATAGAACCCCTAGTCCTCCACTGTCTGAAATAGATGTGTTAAGAAGAGATAGGTATGAGCTGGAAGTACTTAATAGACATATCAGAACTGAGAATGATATTCTCAAGGAACAAGTCAAACTCAAAACCAGTATGAACTCAACCTTATCTCTACAAATGGACAAAGTGGAAAAGGCTAATGAAAAGTTGAAAAAGAGGAACAAGAAGTTAATCAGGGCACTTACCAATTTAAGGTTCAAGTTAGTCATCAGGAAGCCCAGAAGGCCTTTAACTTCCAGGCAAAGAAGAAGAAGAGGGTTGGATGTTCTTGTAGAAGTCTCTGAGTTTATGGAATAAGTTGCATGAGGACATGCAAGAAGTCAGCAGTGGGGGTATGTTGAGCCCCAAGATTGTTCTTTCTTTCATCTTACTTCACTCCATTTTCCTTTGTCCATTGTTATCCCAGGCCCAAATGATCAATGAAATTAGTTAAAACTACTTTTAGAATGAATAACATGGCTAACTTGCTAAGTTTTGTGATTTTGTCATTGTAATGCATTTTGAACCGAAACTAGCTACAGAATGTAGACATTCCATAGCTAACCGCCAATTCTGCAGCGGTCTTCACGTTCAAGCATGTTCCAGGTGTCCTCTCAGGAAAATCCACACATGGGTATATTCCACATCATGTCCTCATCGTTCGTTGCTCACCATGAAGAATGAACCGAATTCTGGACATGGTTTTGGTACGTGGGAACTCATTCAAGGAGGCAGACTCCTAATAGGACTAGGACAGTCCAGATGTCCTTTGTCCCTCTACGCTGCCATCTTTAGAGTTCTAGTACGATTTTGATATGAAAAGACAATGATCCCCGTATTGTTGCAAGTTCTGTTATGAAGATTTGATATAAATGCACTCGGGAAACCGAGAGGCTAGCTCTAGATTTTGATTAGATTTCGTGGATTAACTACTATATTTCTGAAGATTGAGAATACTCTATTTTAAGTTATTTTCCTTTAATGAAGAAGACAGCATTGCTTTGAACGCGTTGAGTTGATTTTGAGTTAGATTCCGTCTGGTGGTAGAGGGCCCCTGCCTCCTGAACGGCTTTACTTTCGTAATTTAGATAAGTATCTTAGTTTGTTTTCACGTTTTTGAAGTTTGAGTTCATAGTTAATTTCATTAGTCACTATAGCTATACTTGTTCTAAGAAACTCTTCCAAAATATCATGATAATGAATGAGAAATGGCTGTAGTGTTATAGATTTTAATTGAAATTTCTTTTGTTCATTATCACAGTTGAACTTATTCTAGTAAACTCTTCCAAAAAATCATTATGATGACTAAGGCATGACTGTGATATTGTAGGTTTAAATTGCTTGTTTCCACTAAGTAGCATAGCTGATCTTACTCTTAAAAAGCTCTTCCAAAATATCATAACAATGGGTAGGAAATAGTTGTGATGTCTTAGTTTTTAATTGTAATTGCTTTCAGTTTTCATGTTTGCATTTGCATTGAATTGTACAGCCAGGATTGTTCTAACAAGCTCTTCCAAAATACCATTCATGATGGACAAAATAGGCTGTAGAATTCCATAGATTAATTGCATGATAACTTAGTTAGGGCACTCCGGAGTCAAATTGCATTCAATTCATGCTCTGTTATTTCGTTTTAAGTTTGATAATGGCTTGTTAGTTCAGCACTGTTTATTGTAGACTAGTGACACCTTAGTTCAGTTCTAGCTTAGCTCATTGTATTTACATTCCACATTTAGTTGTCATCCATTGCATATTAAATTACATTAGTTTTTAAACTTAAACACCACGGCCTTCATTATTTACAAAACCTCTTTTGTTCCAAATCTATAATTGACTCATAACCATCTGGACATAAGATAGTAACAGTCCAAGGCCTGGAGTACTTCTGCAACCTTTTTTTTTCATTTCACAAACAAAACTTTCCTCAAAAGACTATTCTAAAAATATATAACCTTTGAGTGAAGTTTAGTGGTGTTAAACTAAGTTGCAGAACAGAATTAGGAGCTAGTTTTAGAGTAGAGATCTTTTGATGTTACAAATGTTCTTTTCCAAATATGTTTCACAAACCTTTAATCATGGATGAGATGTTGTATCATTACAAGTTAATTGTTTAATTGTTTAATTAGGAGATTCCTCAAGCTCTTCCAAAATATGCTTAATGAATGGTTTGGACAAGTTAAATTCATGTTGTGATTCATTTTCTTGAAGTCATTATCAAGCTTTGTATTTTTGCTAAGTCATAGTTTAGGTTTGGTTCTGTCTTAGTATTTGCATTTGTCATTTGTCATCAACAAATTAGGCTTCACTCTGTTTTTAACCAGTAGCTTCTTTCCACCAGCATTTAGTTCTTTTCCTTGTGAACATAAAACCATCAAAAGACCAAAAACATCATAAAACACTAAACACAACGCAGTAAGAAACAAACACCTAGGCACATACAGTGCACCTCACTTCAGCAGTTTACCAAACCTGGTTGACAATTAAATGAACTCAATTTAGGAGACTAGGTTGAATACAAGCAATATTTGCGGTGATATGCAGTTGTCTCCTCTTACTTACATAAGTTATTAACTGAATAAATTCATATGAAAATTGAAGCAAAACACATAACAAATCTTCACCAATTTAGATCTAGAACAAGTACATGCACACATAGACAAAGTGACACAGATATTTTCTGGACAAATAGTCCCCAGAAAAACCCAATGTGGGAAAACCAGTCTTCTGGCTGCTAGAGGGTTTTATTATTAAGAATTTTCTGAATACAAAAAATTCGGGTTCTAGATCTGGAAAACTAGATAGAGAAATAATAGATCTATAGCTCACTAGCTGTTCTGAAGCCAAAATAATGACGATCCACACCCTCAAACAGGATTTACAAGACTCAACCAAAATTAGGGCCTATAAACACCAGCATTGTCCTTGAAGCCTCTACGTCAACCTTTGAAGCCTCTATGTACCTCAACGCTACTCCAGAAAGGGATGTGTTACCCCAAACTAGGCGATGTAGTCCTTATGATGCCCCTTAGGGTCTCTGCGTAACCCCTGAGGGCGTTCAGTTGAAAATCACGTTGTCCTTGAGGGACTGCGCAACACCTACATAGTACAGTTGCTGCCCTCTCTGCTATTGCTCTCTTGCTTCTCTACGCTGCCTCTTTGAGCTGATCTATGCCTCTTGCAGATTCTAGACCCCGGAAGCAGATCATCCCCTTGGCCTAAATCCCCCTCTCTGCAACTGAAACACTTCTGAGAATTCTTAGCAAACCCGCCCTAGAATCTCAGCTAGCTTTAGTGCTCTGCCTCTGTATATCTTTCCAAATGACCCCAAGCCTTTCCTTTATACTTTTCTCGTTGGGAAACCAATGACCATGATCAAATCTTGAATCAATGGCTAAGATTAAAAGAAAGCTTGATTTGTGTGACTTAAGACAATTTCATCACATGTTTAATTAAGTTTACTTGAATTATTTAAGTTCCCTAAGTTTTAACTTAGGAAATACATTAAAATAATTAATTAATTTAATATCTCCTAAGCCAGATGAAATTTCCCCAGTCCATTTCTGGGTCTTGTAGATCAAGTGTACTCTACTCCTTCCTCAAAATTTGGGATCTATAGCACAACTGATGCTACCCCAAATAATTAAAATAGCAACACTCCCTATTAGCATCAAGGGTGTGCTCTAGCAATGCATCACACTATGCATTACAAGACTTTGGGTACTAGTTCCGTGCTGCTGATGCTTGGACTTCTGCCACTCAACTATGCACTGCTGCTACCATTCTATAATGCTGCCCATGATTCTGTCACTGCCACTGCAAACTCTATACTGCAGCTTCCTCTCAATATGATGCATTTGTGCTACTCATAGCACTGCCACTGCTGATCTGCTGCACCGCAACTCCAGTTGTTGAGAGAAATAACTAAACCTTCTGCCCAATCTTTGAAAGACAAGTCAGATGGGCTGCATTATCATCACTGAAGCTCCACAGGCTCTAGATCTGTGTTGGAATTTGAAGGATGATGCATAGCTACAACTCTGCACTGTGTAAGCAGCCTCCCTCTGCACTATTGAAGTCACATCAGCCCCTTGTGCTGAAATATTTGATGCTGCTGCTACACTATGTTGTCCCTCTGAAGCCTTTTGCATTGTTGCAGCTCTGCATTGCGTAAGCAGCTCTTCTCTGCGCTATTGAAGTCACATCAGCCTCTGTGTTGCTGCTGCTCTGTCTTCAGATCTGCCTCTGCTTCATCTGTGATCTATGCACCCACTGCTCTACTTATCTCGCTACTATCTTAAGGCTGTTGTAGCTCGCATATGATCTAAGAGATGAGCTTCTCAAGGATCACGCCTCACTTCTATGTAGCTCCTTTACATATCCATGTCACCCCAGTTTCTTGGTTCATGAGCGCTCATGGCTGCATCATATTCTGACCCATCATCTGCGACAACAACCTTGGAAGAAAAAGCTTCCTCGTCCTTTTTCTTCTGAGGACAATTGCTGGAAAAATGTCTCATTTCACCTCACTGGAAGCACTTGATCTTTGATAGATCCTGATTCTTCTTTCCCTGCTTCCTCTTTGATGCCAAGGCTGCATATTCTTCATCTTCCTTCTTCACTTTTCTCAATCCAGAGTTGTGCTGCTTCTTGGTGAATCTGTGGAGTTATTCCTGACGCAGAATTGACCACAAGCTGACCCAAGCTAGGAGGTCTGCTCTGCCCAAGATACTTTGGACAAAGGTTTCCCACTCATTTGTGACTGCATTGAGCGAAGTCCTGACTATCACATTGTCTTCCACCTTCGCACCCATTGTAGTCAAATGATCTCTGATTGACTGCAATATGAAGATAAAATGCTCCATGTCTTCTCCCTTGGTCATCATGAATGACCTCATCTGTGTCTTCAACAACATCTTTATTTGGACAGATTTTCCCTCATATAGGGAGATTAAGGCATTCAACATTTCATTAGTTTCCTTCTTCTCAGTTAAGTGTGGTAAAATATGGTCCTTAATTCCGTTCATGATCAACTTATTGGCATGCCCAACAACTTCCTTATGCTTCTGAAGGAGATCCGGATCGGTCGTTGTGGCCAGAGTTTTCTTGCATGGTCTCTAAGATTATATGCCTCAAGGAATATCAGGATCCTTGCCTTCTAAACTAAAAATTTGGAGAGGCCATCCAATCTGTCTTGATCACGCAGTCCATGAGGATCCATCTACTCATAATTGTGTCGGAACTTCCCTTTCTCTTTGCTAGAGAACTGGATCTAAGGCCCTTGGCGAAACATGCACCTTCTTCTCCCTCTGACAACTGATTTCCCTCCTTGGAAATCTGCCAAATCAATAATGATTCAGTTCTCTTTGATCCTCTGATCAAACTGCAAGTTTCTTTGGCTAGAAACTCTCTTAGAAGCTGATCTCATCCCGCTCTTTGTCACTTGTGTTTAGGCTAAAAATCTGAAAACTTCAGAAATTTAACCCCACCAACACCTTCTGAATTTCTGCAGCTAATGTTTAGTCTTTTCTGGATCTGACAGATTCAGATTTGCATCACATTAACAGGCTCCAAACCAATCTAGTGTTGTTTCTGAGCTGCCTCTGCGCAGTAATTGCATGGGCTTGTTAGGAGACAACATTAGACATCACCACCCTTCCCTCTACGTGAATTTGCCTCTAAAAACTACACTGTCCATTCAGATCTGTGTTTCTTCTGCTTTTCCAGCTGCTTTCTACAGCTAGAACCTTTAGTCTCTTGCTGGTGACCTCCTAGATCTGCAATTGCTCTGATACCATGTGAAAATGTCTGAATCTTGCACTTATGCAGAAATATTTACTGTTAATCTGGTTATGCTCCTCCTACTTAGATAAGTTATTAACTGAATAAATTTAGATTAAAATTGAAGCAAAACACATAACAGATCTTCACCAATTTAGATCTAGAACAGGTACATGCACACATAGACAAAGTGACAGATATTTTCTGGAAAAATAGTCCCCGAAAAAACCCAATGTGGGAAAACCGGTCTTTTGGCTGCTGGAGGGTTTTATTATTAAGAATTTTCTGAATACAACAAATCTGGGTTCCAGATCTGGAAAACCTGACAGAGAAATAATAGATCTACAGCTCACTGGTTGTTCTGAAGCCAAAATAATGATTGATCCACACCCTCAAATGGGATTTAAAAGACTTACCAAAAATTATGGCCTAGAAACCCCAGTGTTGTCCCTGAAGCCTCTACGTCATCCTCTAAAGCCTCTGCGTCCCTCAGTGCTACTTTGGAAAGGGATGCGTTACCCCAGACTGGGTGACACAGTCCTTACGCTGCCCCTTAAGGTCTCTGTGCAACCCCTGAGGGCTTCCAGATGAAAATCACGCTGCCCTTGAGGGACTGTGTAACACTTGCATAGTGCAGTTGCTACCCTCTCTACTGCTGCTCTCCTGCTTCTCTATGTTGCCTCTCTGAGCTGATCTCTGCCTCTTGCTGATTCTAGACCCTGGAATCAGATGTCCCACCAGACAATTTCATCACATGTTTAATTAAATTTACTTTAATTATTTAAGTTTCATAAGTTTTAACTTAGGAAATACATTAAAATAATTAATTAATTTAATATCTCCTAAACCAGATGAAATTTCCCAAATCCATTTCTAGGTCTTCGGATCAAGTGTACTCTATTCCTTCCTCAAAATTTGGGAGCTCGAGCACAATTGATGCTACTCCAAATACACAAAATCTCAACAGTACCTAGCACGAGGTGCTTGCTTCAGCCCATACAGTGCTCTCTCGAGTCGGCACACATATGACTCACTGTCAAAGATCTCAAAACCTTCTGGCTGCTCTATGTACACTTATTCCTCAATAAATCCATTAAGAAACATAGTTTTCACATCCATCTGATGTATCTACCACCCCATCTCCGCTGAGAGTGCAAGGATAGATCTAATTGATGAGTATCTCACAACCGGTGTGAAAGTTTCCCCATAGTCAATCCCCTCAACTTGTTGAAGGTTGCAACAAGAAACAGTGAAATTGGCATCCGGAAACAACATCCTTGATCTTAGTGAAAATTAAGCACCTACACTAGGTGGGGCCCACACAGGTTATTTTTAGGTGTATGTCTATTTTTAGAATGGTGAGAAAATTGTATTTATAGTGGAAGTCTATTTATAGATGGTTGAGAAAATTCTATTTATAGATGGAGTTCTATTTTTGGAATGCATGTGCAAAGTTTGTTCGTAGATCGCATGTCTAAAAATAGAATGCATGTCGATTATTATTATCTCTTAATAATAATTATACAATAAATAATAATCTATTCCCTTGAAGCACTTGATTTTAGTTAACTGATGTGGAAAACCAGTTGACTGAAGGAATTTTGAGTTCTAAGGTTGGTTGGTGGGACATGCAAGTGGACTTAGTTGTAACTGAGTTATTCAAAGTTGTAACAGAGTTGGATGTGTAGTTATGTGAATTGTAAAGTAGTTTAACTCAGTTGTGCTAGTTGTAAATAGTTGTAACTAAAGACACACTAGTGAGAGATCAGTGAATTAAATATTAAATTAATTCACATGGAGTGATCTCACATGCAACTGAAGATTTACTACTGTTAACTACATGCATGTCAGATCCAGTTGAGATGTAGGTGAAAGGGACAAATGACTATCAGTTGTACTATATTGGGTTGCACCCTTTCAAGCTAAATACACATTGGATATGCTCATGAGGATTGCGCAGTCAAGGAGGGTTTGATTGCATCGAATTGGTCTTTGTAATCAACTTGGATTGCGCAGTGGAGGCATGCTGTCTAGAGGCAATAAATTGTGCAAGGGATTTGCAAATTTCTGCATGACAGTGTGAGACGATTGTATATTGTACTGAGATCTCTTGAATTAGAGTTTTGTATGAGATTTTTCATGATCCTTGATATATACATAATATATGATAGTGGGGTTTTTAGATTTATGCTTTCCCGGTAAAAAATTCTATGTTATGTGTGATTGATATTTCTTCATGTGTTTGCAATTGGCGATTAAATTTCTGCAAAGATTTTAGTAGAAGGATTCTGTATTTAATAGTGGCATATAATTGTTAGATCAGGTGAATCCAAGATATACATGCATATTGTATAATTTCTACACAACTTGTGAGAATCCCTGGGCTAGAAATCTAGCCTTGTACTTATCCACACTCCCATTTGCCTCCTGCTTCACCTTATAGATCCATCTAGATCCAACCACTGATTTTCCTTCCGGTCTTGGGACAAATTCCCAAGCATTTTTCTTGAAGGGAGTCATACTCCTCCACCATGGCATCAACCCAAATTGGTTGATGCTCTGCTTCCTCAAAGGAGGATGGTTCTGTCACAATACACTTGCTCATAAGAGCCATGTATCCAGTAAACCTATCTAGAGATTGTGTCTATCTGCGCAGTGAAGTAGGTGCTCCTACATGCTCTATCGCATCAAGTATCAATCTATCAGCTTCAATGGTGCACCTTCTACCATTTCTAGTGGATGGCTCTGCATGAGTGTTTTCTGCCAGTCCATGATCCTCCGCATGTGGCTGCTCCACATCTTGAGGTTCATTCTTTGGAACCAAGAGTTCCTCCTCTGCATGAAAATATAACTCCCTCTCAAGGGACAATCGCATGGCTTTCTCCTCATAAAATTTAATATCCCGTCTCACAAAATACATCCTGTTGTTTGGAAAATACACCCCATAGTTGTGGAGAGTATCATTGTACCCCACAAATATCCCAATCACAGTTGTTGGTTCGAGCTTCTTCCTGGAATATTTGGTCACATGGAAATAGACAGATGAGCCAAAAAATTTAAAATATGAAACATCAGGTTTCTTACCAGAAAAAAGCCTCCTCTGCTGTACTCATGCCAAGTATCTGATGAGGACTATGGTTTTGCACAAATACCGTTGTGTTGCATGCCTCTACCCACAGATGCAATGGTAGGCCCTGATCATGCAAGGTCGCTCGTGCTACACCCAAAAATTTTCTATTCTTTCTTTCTGTGACGCCATTCTATTGTGGGTTATGTAGCGCAATCAACTCTCTGCAAATTCTTTCTTTGCTACAAATGTTCTTGAATTCATTGGAGATGTACTCACCACCATTGTAACTCCTAAGTGCCTTCACATGCTTCCTTGTGTCTTTCTCCACCAGTTCTTTGAACTCAGAAAATTTTGAGAACGTCAGATCTTTCTTCTGCATGAATTATATCCAACACTTTATATAAAAATCATCAACAAAGATCACATAATACTTGTGCTTTGCTATCGAAGCTGTAGAGAATGGTCCACACACGTCTGAGTGAACTCTCTCATGGATTTCCGCTGCTCGATTCTCCTTCTCATGAAAAGTGGCCTTTGCATACTTCCCCATGGTACATCCCTTGCATTTGTCTATCTGCGCAAGAGTAACCTTGGGAAGACTCGTAGAAATATGTTGCATGACCTTCAAGGCTCCGTGGTGTAGATGGCCCAATCTCCTGTGCCATAACTCACCCTCATGCCGGCTCACCACTTTGTCTGCCTTACCCATCAATGATGCACAGCCATCTACATCAAGTTTATAGCGATTATTCACATGAATCCCAATATTCTTGGCTTGTCCTGTGGCTTTGTGTCAAAGGAAAGATTTCCCTTCACTGAAAAACACATCATAGCCTCTATCCTCCGACATTGCGACTGAAACTAAATTTTTTTTCAAGCCTGGTACATGCATTACATCTTTTAATAAGAATGGTTTACCTGACTATCTCTGGAAGGTAACTAGACCAATCCTGGTAGGACTGTACTGCTCGTCATCACCCATTTCGATATGCATCAGGATGTCCTTCTCCTCCAAGATACCTAAAAGTTCTTTGTCTCCCGTCATGTGGAAATATGCACCACTATCCAAGTACCACACTGATCCCAGCACACTTGACATCATGCATGCGATGAGCAAGAAGTCCAACTCAAATTGCGAGGCCAAAGCATCACCAACTATAGATCCTGAAGCCTTCTTGTTCTTCTTCTTTTGTGGACAATTATTGGCATAATTTCCATGCTCATGACACTGAAAAAACTTCACTCTGGACATGTCGTGCTTCTTGCCTTCTTTGTCGGCCTCAGATTTGGAATAGGATTTATTTCCTTTCCCCTTCTTCACCTTACCAGCCAAGGCACAATTTTCTTCATCATCTGTCTTAGATGAAGATCCATCCCTGGTATTCCGCCAGAATTCTTCTTGCACCAAATCTGACCAAAGTTGTTCCCAATCTGGAAGCTTCTTCCTCCCATTGAAAGAGTCCTGATAACTATGCCAACTATTGGGAATGCCTAGAAGAGCTAGGCTCACCAATTCATCATCTACAACAGTAATTTCGATGCTCCCAAGCTCATTTCAACATTGGAAAAACTTGGTTAAATATTTCGGAATAGTGTCGCCTTTATCCAATTTGATTTTCCTAAGCTTTTCCTTTAGTGCCAATTTTCTATGATCACTTCTACTCTGAAACAGATCTGTCAAATCCTTACACATTGCATATGGAGTTGTTTGTCCATGGAGACTTGAGACAATGTGGTCTTGTACTCCCTCTAATAAGATCCTCCTTGCCTTTGCAACCTTCTTTTGCCAAGCATCAAGAAGAGCGACATCTGTTGCAGTGGGTTTGGGAATGTCATTATCAATGAATTCTTTCAACCCATTTTCCTCTAGAACTACCTCCATCCAATCTTTCCACGCAATATAATTGGAATTTCCCTTGAGTGCATACCCTAATCTCAAGCCATTGAAAGCCATCTTGATCCTGATCCGCCTATCGCACCAAGAATACTTTTGAAAATTTGAGTGCTATTCAGTCACAAACTCAATTTATTCTCCACTATAGTGATTTCCTATGCTCTAATACCATGCAGAAATTATAAAAAAAAATGTATATCACTGGATTCAATCTGATCATGTGATCTAATAAAGAAAGATATTGAATCCTTTACAAATCAATTGCGGAAAATAAACACGATCGCCAATCACAATAAGTAAATAAAGAAGCAAATCAAAATACAACACAGATATTTTCCTGGGGAATCCTTGCTACTCAAAACCCCTCTATCTTCTATTTTATATTTATCAAGGAATCATGAAACAATTACAATGCACTCTTCTCACAAGAGTCTCCTGCACTCTCACAACTATCTCACACTAACCCAGACAAAAATCAACCAACACTTAGCCAATTTCCTACATCTAATCAGCCTGCCTGCCTTGTGAAATTCATGTGGAATGCAATCCCTATTCTTTAGGAAATCGAGCCTTCCAAAACTACGCAATTATCATGGGCAATACTATGGTTGTCTTATTACATGCGGGCAACCTACTAATGATACAATTGATATTTAGCATCCCTTTAACCTTTGTCTCAACTCGGTCTATACTGGAACTGACATGCATGCAACTATGAATAGTAAATCATCAATTGCATGGAAAATAATTGCATGTGAATTAAATCTGATTTAATTCACTTGATCTCTCACTAGTGCAAAAAACAGTTACAACTAGTTCAACTGACTTTAACTCAATAAATTGAGTTAACTTATTTCTCATGCATTAAACTAATGCACTAACTGAAACTCGAACTCCATAACTAATAGAATCACTCTACATGCCTCACCAACCACCCTCAACTCGAAATTCATGAGCTAACTGAGTTTATCACACTCAGTTAACTATTACAAGTGATTATGAGATAAGATTACATTTTATTGCCCAATTTAATTAAGGGAAAATTAAATTAGACACACACATTTCTTGTTTACTTTTAAACAAGATCATCTTGTTTGGATGAGCAGAACTTGTATTTTGAATTTATTTTTCACACATGTGCAAATTGTCAAGGTTGGCCATAATTGTAATGTAGGCTCACAAGCCCTAACATATGTGTCACTCACCCCAAGTCATGGCTATAAATTGGAGAGACATGATGCTCATTGAATCTCACACATATCTCTCTCATATTATTGGTTCATATAGCCTAAGAGGCTTCTCTCTCCTCCACACTTGTGAAATCAGGAAGCTGGAAATTTCAAACTATTTTAGGGCCTTTTATGGAGCGTTGACCATGGGTCATACCTCACTGTTTGACTAAGTTTTTTAGGTAGAAATTTTGATCTTGGAAGGTCGCATTTGAGGGCACAAAAACAAGGTCAAACATTGACCTTTGACCGCATCATTTACCACAACATTGACTGATTTGACCGCAGATTTGACTAGTGCATTGACTATTTTGTGGACTCGTTTTTGGGGTGAGTTTGACCTTGAAGGAAAAATAACTTTGACCGAGTTTGACTAAACCTATTTTGATGTTGAAAGGGCGGGTTTGACCAAAAAATTCTTTGCTGGCTAGGGCATTCTGTTGGCTGTTGTAAAATACATTTCTCTCTATCTTTGCTAAATAAAAAGAATTACAAATTTTTGTATCTTGTATTGGCTTGTATTTTATCAATTTAATTTTTTGTTCTATCAACATTTACTTTCAATGGTTATTTGATTGCAAATATGAATTGGGCTAATAAGAAATATTGAAGTAAACACCAAAAAGAATAGAACATACCATGGTTATCTAAAATTAACATATTTACATCATCAAAAAACTGAAATTGAGAGAGTAGTCCAAGATATTTTAAAGTGTGGCATCATCACAAAACATAGAAATTTGTATGTTTCTCAATTTTTATTAGTTCGAAAGAAATATGGATCATTCACATTATGCATCGATTATCGAGGACTAAACAAAATAACAATTAAAAACAAACTTCCAATCCCTTTTATCGATGAAATGTTGGATGAACTACATGTAGATAAATACTTCATGGTATTACCAAATCAATATAAGGTTGGAAGACGTAGCAAAAATGATGTTCTAAACACATTAAGGTCACTACAAGTTTAAAGTAATTCCTTTTGGGTTAACCAATGCACCAAAAACATTCCAAGCTATGATGAACAAGATATCCCGTCCATATTTAAGGAAGTTTGTGTTAGTGTTATTTGATGACATTTTAGTTTATAGTAAAACATGGAAAGATAACCTACAACATTTGGAGCAAGTTCTTACTACATTACAAGAGCATCAGTTCTATGCCAAGAAGTCTAGATGCACTTTTTGGAAAGAAAAAGTAGAGTATCTCAGACATACAATATACCAGGAAGGAGTAAAATTAGATCCTAATAAGATCAAGGCTATAAAGGAATGGCCCAGACCAATTAATATCTCCAAGATAAGAGGATTCCTATGATTGACAGGGTATTATCGAAGATTTATTAAAAATATGCCCATATAACCGCACCCTTAACAAGCCTTCTAAAGAAGAACTCATTTCGATGGAATGATGAAGGAGTGTTTTGAATACTTGAAGGAAATTATGTCTAAATCCCATGTATTGGAAACTCCAAACATCTCAAAACCATTTTTAATTAAGTGTGATGCTTCAAGTTTTGGTATAGGAGCAGTATTAATGCAAGATTGTCATCCAATAGATTTTGAAAGAAGGAAACTCAATAAGCAAGAACTTCTTAAATATGCATACAACAAAGAAGTGCTCGTTATTATGCATGCACTCTCCAAGTGGAGGCAATATCTTTTGGGAAGTAATTTCTCCATACAAACATACCATAACAGTCTCCAATACCTCCTCCAACAAAAAACTCTCTCTGAGGAACAACAAAAGTGGATTGAAAAATTATTTCTTTTTGCATGGAGATATTACATAAAAGGGGAAAGGATAATGTAGTGCCAGATTCTTTGTTCAAGAAATATGAAGAACCATCATTACTTGCAGTTTTGGTTGTTGTTCCCAAATGGATTAATGAAATTTGAAGTGAATATGCAAAATATCTAGAAACAAGTGCTATAATCAATAACCTTCCTCAAAATTAAAAATTTGAATGGAAGAACGATATTCTCTGGTACAAAGGAAGAATTTATATGAATTCAAATTCCAATTTTAAAGCCAATATTCTCAAGGAGTCACATGATTCACCGTCAGTCAGACATGTAGGGTTCTTTCAAACCTACTATAATGCAAGCGAGTCATTATTTTGGAAGGGAATGAGTAACGATATTTAGAAATATGTAGCAGACTGTGATAAATTCCAGAGGAATAAAAATGAAAATATTATGACACCTGGACTACTTCATCCTTTAAATATTCTAAATCAGAAATGGGAAGAAATATCAACGGACTTTATTAAGGTTTACTTGTGTCTAAGGGTAAGGATAAAATTATTGTAGTAGTTGACACACTCATCAAGTATGCTCACTTTATTTAAATAAGGAAATCAGACTCAACAAAACAAATCACTGAGATATTTTGCAAAAATGTTTAAAAATTACATGGATTTCCCAAGGTCATTGTGAGCGATAGAGATTCCAAATTTAAGGGTAATTTTTGGAAGGAATTTTTCAATCATATAGGAACCTACCTAAACATGAGTTCAGCCTACCATCCTTAAACCGATGGCCAAACAGAGGTTGTCAATAAATGTTTATAAGCCTACCTACATTGTTATGCCAGAAACAAACAAAATAAGTGTGTTCAATGTTTACATCTCGCTGAATGGTGGTACAATTCTACTTAACACACGTCAGCGAAAATGACCCCTTTTCAAGCTCTATATAGTTATGAACCTTCGAAATGGAAGGAATTTTCTATCATCGAGATGAAACTTCCAGCTGCTAAAAATCAGTTAGAAGAAACCCAAAAAGTCATCCAGACTCTTAAAGAAAATCTAAATAATGCAATAAATTGTATGAAGCAACAAGTTGATCAAAATAGACCTGAGAGGGAATTTGAATTTAGAGAATGGATATTTGTTAAAATTCAGCCTTACAAGCATCCATCCTTAAAAAAGAAGGGAAAAATTAAATTGGCACCAAGTTTTTATGGACCATATCATATCGACAAAAAGATTAGCCCAGTAGCATAAATTTTAAGCCTTCTTGATAAAAGTCATGTTCATAACATTTTCCATGTATCCTTCCTTAAAAAGGCACTTGGTGAGCATAAATTAATACAAACAACACTTCCGAATTTAGATGACAAAGAGAGTGCCATTATAGAACCAAAAGGTATCATCTCCATCACGGAAAATAAGATGATATCTCAAGTAATTAAAGAATACCTAATCAAGTGGAAGTACTTACTACTAACACCAGAAAATCATACAGAAACATACATTAGAAAAATGTCAAGTAGAAGGTGCAAGTGAATATTTTCTAATAGAAATACATCGTGAAGTACTAAAATTTAAAAATTCCTAAGGTTATGTGAGAAATTTTTGGACCACGCACTAGCAATAAAGAATTTTAGCGCAGACCGTGCGCCTATTTCTTTGATAGTCGCGCGGTCGTGAGGATGGCGAAAAGTCACTATTCAGGACCACTTCCCACACTTTGGGAGTTAATTCTTTGTCATGGACAGTGAAGGATTGTCGACTTGAGGTTGCCCTAAAGATATGCAACCCTCAAAGGAATCTCTTGTCCTACTCTTGGGAAGATAAAAATCACGAGACATTGTTATGCTGGCCAAATTGCTACCATAGCAACACAAAATTTCAATTGTTGAAGCAAGAGGAGTGAAGGCACTGGCATGTTGGCCATATTTCTTCTAAGTAATCCAACATCCTAGTGAAGAAGTGGACATCACCATTGGAGAGCCTTCACATTCATTTTAAGAGATGGAGGAGAAGCTTGCAAGGAAACTGAGGAAAAGGACCCCGTTGCCGAGATTATTTGAGCTCCATAGCTCAAAGGACTCACTACAAGTGTGTTAGAATTGTATTATTCTATTACCAGCTACCAATAAAGGGATTTTTCTCCATTTTTGTATTGGTTTTTTTTCTCCATTTGAGCTTATTGTATTGTTTGTTTATTTTTGAGCTTATGTTGTTATATGCATTACTTCCACTATGAGTTTTTCTTTACCTTGTTTTCAGTCTGTCCATTAACAACACCATAATATTCTCTATGAACATTTCAGGAAACAACCTACTACTAAACAAGTGTCATTTGGTACACTAGTGTGACAAAAACACTACCACGCTACAATTCTTCTTATGATGAAATTGGGAGAAAATGTGACAATAGCAGTGAGTGATTTTATCTTCATTAAAGAGATGAATATGCGAAGAATGTTGGCGAACCTGGAAAAATACTGACATTGGTTAACGAGGTGGTTCGGTTTTTCACATAGGGCACATGGGAAGTGAGGTTTAGACCCTGCCCTACTGGGGTATTTGTTTGCCTTACCATATCTAGGTTGGTGATGGTGACGAGAGGGAGGCAACATTCCTGTTGGCTGCCTCTCTTTAGATACACACAAAATGGACCTAGATGTTTCATTCTCTTGAATTGTGGTACTATTCGAGGATTCTAAGTCCAAATTTTCTAAGTCCAAATTTTCAGTGATGAACCAATGCATGAAATCTAAGATAGATAATAAATGATGTATTTGAGGACGACGACATACATGGTGGTTACTTCTACATATATGACATGTATGTTGTACGCATTTGGATAAGTTTCTTTTGGAAATGTGGGGGATTGGTACCAACGATTAAATGCCCTTAAATCAGGGAATTGGGCGATCAAATGATCAGGTTCGTTGCACAATGCAAAGACATGAGGTGTAGCCTCAGTTTTCCTTCTTGGTGTCTGCATAGTTGAGTTTGTTGGGTGCAAGCATGATGCTAATTCTTCTCGTATGCGTAATATGGTTTTGGATTTGTCCTCCCCTATCTAGATGGATGGATCCCGGGAATTAGATTGTGCTAATGCATGTAACACATCCCTATATTGAGGGATTTCTAAACAATGGTGGGTATAATGCCTGTATTACTCACATATGTCGCATGCATAGTTTGTGTGTAATTCCTTGCCTTGGATTTTTGTGACCTTTTCTCATTTTTTTGGATTTGGGGCCACGGTCACATTTTTGGCATGTAGAAGAGATTTTAACTCGTCTAAATCTCGGAAAATGTTGGTAGGATGGCCAACTATGTTGCACAGTGCACAAGGTGGAGATGTCCTAGGGATTTTGGGAGTGTCTACCTTCTTCCCTTTTTTCTTTCCCTTCTTGGTGGCATCGGCTGGTGTCGCTATGGGGGTTTCTAGTGTTATTATGGCCTCCATAGAGGTGATAGGGATGATACCTGTAGAGGTAATTCCTGAGTTTCCTGACATCACGAGAGCCATGTTTGGTAATGTAAGGGTTTCCATGACCTGGTGAGATATATAACCAAGCGGGAGATGCAAGAAGGGGGTTTTAGTTGGGGTTGACCCCAACCTGTGATCACAGGGGGTGTTGCTGATTGATTCCCCCCTGTCCAGGGTCTCCCTTTGGTATGCTCTTTGGTTTTTTCCTAGAAAATTTTAGAGGATTATTATTATTATCCTATTCATATGATGGTTTTTGTTGAGCTTTGGAGGGTTGCACCAAATTGACCCTTGTGTTGTTTTGCGTTGGTGGTATATTTTTTTTTTTGTGCGGTAAAAGGAGAGTATTGGTTTCCTTGTCCATGATGTTCCTAGATGAGAATTGATTTCCATGAGGGGGGAGGGTATGGTCCTCCTTGAGTGGGAGCATATTGTTTTTCCCTATTAGTCATGTTCTGTAAATGTGTAGGCTGACTATGGTAGTATCCTAGTTGCGACAGATTCTATGAGGTATCATATTTTCTATTAGTAAACAAATATGCAGGATACTGGTGACTGTTGTTAGGTTGAGTTTGGGCTAAGGACCCTATCAATTCGTCAACAGTATTTGATGCATCTGGTACTTCTATGTAAGTTTGTAGGTTTGAGGCGTATGGAAGGATATGATAGATATATCTAGACTGGGTGTATATGAGTTCTATCTACAGGGATTTATTGATGGAGTATTCCTCGTTATGCAGGGATTACATTGCCACATATTTTGAAATTTATGTTGTGAGTGTTTTCAAAAATTAGTCTAGGAGAACTCTATTGTTGAGATTGGCTTTGCACAAGCTACGATGTCTTCGCCATTCATGGATATGGTCCGATATGTGAATAATGGGTTATTGTCTGAAATGGGTGAGGAGTTCCATTCATGAATCATGATGAATCGAGAATTGTAAAAAAGTGAGGAATGTTGTTTCTAGGGTGCTAAAGGTTCCATGTGATGCATATGGATGACCAACATACCATTTCGTTGCAGGCCCTATAAGGGTGCATTGAAATAGTCGTAATTGAATGGTATCATCTATGATAATATTCGACGAACACCACAGGTGAAAATTCATGATCTGGTTCCCTGGGTATTCTACTTGCTTTCATTTGAATTTTGGAATGTCTGAAGGGAGCTTAGTAGGCATGGAAGGTCAATTAAGGTCATGGTTAATAGGGTCATTTGATAACTTTCTTAGATCTAGTAGATTCAATGATGTCGAAGGTAATTACGGGTTGACCACCATTATTTGAACATGTATGTGCAAAGGGGTCCTCTGCTAAGATGCTTGAGGAATAGTACCCTGCTGGGTGTTTTGAGGAGTGGTATGAGTTCTCCCCAAAGGGGTAGCATTTGGTGGCCCTTGCGGGGTTATGACTGGTGTGATGACTCGTGACCCTTGGGGGGTTCTGATCAAAGTTTCCCCAATAAAGGAATATCCTATAACGGTGGTGGCATGACTTCCCCTACGCCTGAATGGAAGGAAGCCTAGAACTCCTCCCAACAATGGGGGGAGGTTTAAGAAACACCTAGATCGATGGGAAGTCGTTGGGTCCCCTATGGTGTCGATTAGCGTAACTTAATTTTGTATTTATTTGGAGAGGGGAAAATCATTATCATATATAAAACAAAGCAAAAAATGGAAAGGTAATTTCTCCTTTAGATTAAGCTATGTGATCAATCAAGCAAACGATATGGTTTTTGTTTGTTTGCGTATGAAAAAAATCTTATGTAGACTTGGTCATCCTTACCACTCTTAAGGTAAATAGGACTTGAAGAGATATCTTATGATGGGTATTGGGGCCAATGTCCTGAAAGAACTGGTGACACCTTCCAGAAGCTGAAGAATCAAACAAGGTAATGGAAATGAGGGTCTAATGTTGCCCGCACCATCACCTATAGGGAAAGGATGCCCTAGATTTTTTCCACTAAAGTACCTTCATCCCATGTGAGGATTCAAGTCTTTAGCTTCTTGGTAGTCAATTACTAGTACCAAGCACTAGATGGGTCGGGTAGCCCCAAAGAGCACCGCACGCATTGGACCTAAGCCGAACCCCCTCTGAATCAGGACTCTGTAATGCTCAGGAAATATTTTCCGTGGGATGATTGAAGGATTTTAAGCTCCCTAAACAATCAAATTCTATGTTTCAAATTGTAACATGACCATGGCATGTTATTGGATTCCTACCCCCAATTGTCCTAACCTAAACTATAATTTCTTTTGTGGCCCCTGTGGGGAGAATTTATTGGGTTCAAGTTATGATTGTTTTTAGGAGTCTTAATTTTATTTAGGGTGTGCAATTGCAAGAAAACATAAGCTAAGAATAAAATCCCCAAAAACTGGATGCCTTTTAATGAAAATCTTACCGATGCTTAGTGTGTGGTTTATGCGAACAAACAAAACTGTGATAATATGCGGATATGTGATGATCCTTTACTATATCCCTCTAATTTCACTATGTGTTTTGATTGTTCCTTGCAAAAATTGAAATTATTTGCAGATAGTGGGTCACTTACAATTCTACTATTTAGATTATGTGGAACTAAAGGGATATGGAAGTTCAAATTACTTTTAGAAATCGTTCATATGCAAGCCCTGGTTCACCAAGAGGTGCAAGGGAAGCAAAGATTACTTGCTTCCTTTACTAACATTTGATGCTCTTCCCAAGCCTAAAAAATGAAAAAATAGTTTATTTAATAGAAAGATCTGTGGATAATGGGCCACTTACTCCTTCACTAATTAAACTATGTGTTGTGCATAAAATTCAGCAAAAATAGTTTGAAAAATATGTGTGGAATTTCACAGTGCTGACTCTTCCCCCTAGTTAAGCTATGTGTGTTTTTGCAAATGTAAAAAACAAAAAAAACACTAATTTCTATACTACTTATGGTTAGTAAAACAACTAATCAACCTAAAAAACAAAATAATACAGTGCAGTGGTGATGGAAATTCATTAAGGGTTTCCAATCACTTGAAAATTTTGAAAAATACAAGGCTTTTTGCTCTTCTCGAATATCGCACAGATTTTTTCAACAAAGGCGCGAAGCCGCATCTATCAGAGAAAATAGTGTGTGATTGAGAAACCAATTTTTTTTTTACTTTCTGAAGCTCATAACAGGTCCAAGATGTCCTGCAAATTTCACAGAGAGGTCTTGTGTGCCCTGTAGCTTGTTATGCAGAGAGGAGGTCCTGCAAGATAACCGTTAAACCAAGAAAAAACTAGTGGAATCACCAATATTGTGGTAGTTGTTTTGTCACACTAGTGTACCAAATGACACTTCTTTAGTAGTAGGTTGTTTCCTGAAAATATCACAGAGAATATTATGGTGTTATTAATGGAAAAACTGAAAACAAGGTAAAGAAAAACTCATAGTGGAAGTAATGCATATAACAACATAAGCTCAAAAAGAAACAAACAAGACAATAAGCTCAAATGGAGAAAACAAACTAATACAAAAATGGAGAAAACTCCCTTTATTGGTTGTTGGTTGTAGAATAATACAATGCTAACACACTTGCAGTGAGTCCTTTGAGCTATGGAGCTCAAATACTCTCAACAAGGGGGTCCCTTTCCTTGTTTTCCTTGCAAGCTTCTACTCCCTCTCTCAAAAGGAATTTGAAGACTCTCCAATGGTGGTGTCATCTCTTCACTAAGATGTTGGATTGCTTAGAAGAAATATGGCCAACATTCTAGTGCCTTCACTTGTCTTGCTTCAACAATTGAAATATGGTGTTGTTATGGTAGAAATTTGGCCAGCATAACAATGTCTCATGCTTTTTCTCTTCCCATGGTCTATTTATATGGAAAAAAATTTGAAGTCCTCTTCCCTCTCTTGGACCAAGAGTGATAGTGACCCAAGAGTAGGACAAGAGATTCCTTTGAGGGTTGCATATCTTTAGGGCGACCTCAAGTCGGTTTTCCTTCACTGTCCATGAAAGAGAATCAACTCCCCAAGTGTGGGAAGTGGTCTCGGATAGTGAATTTTTTCTATCTTTAAGATTGCGCGTGATTTGCGCTAAACTGCTTTGTTTCTTGTGCATGGTCGAAATATTTCTCACATAACCTTAGGAATTTTTAAATTTTGTCCTTCACGATGTATTTCCACTAGAAAATCTTCACTTGTACCTTCTGCTTGACATTTTCTAATGTTTATTGTTGTACGATTTTCTGGTGTTAGCACTTACCAGAAGAAGAGGCTTCTTGGGAGACATAAGTGGTTCGTCAACAACACTCGTCGTTACATATGCTTTGAGGACAAAGAATATTTTGAGGAGGAAGGCAATTTTATGTAAAAATTAATTATCTTTGTAATTATTAGTTAAATTAGGCAAAGGGCATGATCAAATATCATGCCCATTCATCAAGAGGCACCCGAGGCAGTATTTAAGTCAGGACCTCCCATAATTGTATCCATCATCCAATTTATTAATAAAAATATATATGGCTTCTGTTTAATGTGAATTTGTCTCTTTCAAAATGACTCATTGTTTCCAACTAAAGGTTTTAGTTTTTTAGCAAGGTATTTGGCTAAATCACATGTGGGAGCTCTAATAGTATTTACAATGGGTCTAATTGGAATCCCATATTTATGAATTTTAGGCACCCCATAAATTCTATGGGTATAAGGACAACTTTCAATGATGTTCTTATTATCTTGAATGTTGCTAGCTTTGATTAAGGTGGAAACTTATTTTGTAATTTTCTTTCAAGGATTTTTATTTTACTTTTTATAGCACCCATTGTTGTTTAGATGATCTATCATTTTCTCATTGTATCCATTTTTTTTCATGATGATTGTGGCTCTTCCCTTGTCTACTTTTAATATTACAATATTAGGGTTGGATTTTAAGAATTTTAGAGCAAGGTATTCATCTTTGGTAATGTTGCTTTTAGGGGGTCTGGATTTTCTAAGAATGATGGAGCAATATTTCCTGATTAATTCTTTGGCATCATCAGGAATTCCTTTAATTCCATATTATATGTGACAAAGTATATATTCTATGGGAATTTTTTTAGGAGTTACGAAAAAAATTAATCCTTTATTTAAAAGATTAATAATAGGGTCATTTAAATTAAGATTGGATAGGTTAATAATTAGGTTAGATGAGTTAGATAAGGGAGGAGGAGGTATAATATGGCGGGGCACATAGGTGTCGAATCCAGAGAGGAATTATGAGTGTGATGTAGAGAGAAACTCAACGTGTTAAAATTGAATATGGGAGGGTGCACCGTGTATTGTCATACTCCCTATCTCTAGCATGCATGGTGTTCAACAACTTGATCTGCGATGAATTGAGGTTCTACCTTTGGACTGACTTTTGTCATTAGAGAGTGGTAAGGTCTTGTGACTTGCTCTCATTCAATTCTTCTTCATTATTACATCATGGTTCAACAAAGTAGATATGAGATTAATAAGATGGTACATAAAGACAAGATGGCATGATGATCGATGATGGATTGGCAGGTGGAATTCTCCCTAATTGGGAGGGAGTATTAAAAATAGAAAATAGGGCCAAATTCCACCTCAGGAAAACTCATTTGATGGAGATAATGATTGCATTAATTTCCTGTTTTTGAGAGGACAAAAATTGATATAAAGATCATCCAATTTGGACGATCAGAAGTGCATTTTTATATTTATGCCCATACATGTGCAAATTGTTTAGGTTGGCCACATCAACATGTAGGCTCATGAAGCCCAATGGATGTGACTCTTCACCCACAATGAATTGTATAAATACAAATGACCTATCACTTCATTTGGCATCATCATCATTCACACATTCTCTCTCCTCTCATTGGTTCATACAACATTGGGCATTCTTCTCTCTCACACATGTGGATCAAGAAGGACGAATTTTAGAAGAAAAATTACAGGGTTGAAATTATAGAGTTGACTATAGTTTAACTACTGTTGACTTTGACCTTCCAAGGAGAGTTTGACTTCGATTTTTTGGGTGATGATCTGTTTGGGAAGGCTACATATTTTGGCACAAAAACCAAGTTATTATGAGCACTTTAAATGCAGACCAAGATTGCAGGTTGACCACAGACTTCAGGACAACATTTTGACAAAGTTTGATTGCTAACTTTGTCACTGTTTTGGGATGAATTTGACCTCTTGATCATGTTGAGTTTGACTGGGGAAGACCGAGTTGTTTTAAGGACATTTTTTTGTTACTTTGACCAATGTTGGCTCTCTGGTTAGGGCTGAAGTTTGACTATAATTGACTGCATAAATTGAAAGAGTTTTTTTTACTTTGAATTTGGCAATTCAAGTTGAATTTTGTACTCTATCTCTATGTTGAAAATTTTGATATAATAATAGGAAGAATTGATGAAATGGTTTTCCCCACATTGGGGTTTTTCCATGGCATCTCTATTAAACATATTTACCGCCCGTGAACTTTGGCCTCGTCGCTCATTCAAATCCATTTTAAACCTCATGCTCCTGTTTGATATTACTATCTTCGCCCGAAAATCTTCTTTATAATGGTCAAAAACCCAAATTTAAATGTATCGGGCCGAGCCCCTAAGAGTTTGACTCCCTCCCGCTTTGGCTTCCACATGACCCGAGTCTGAAAACCGTAAGTCAAAATGAAAAGGGGCCTATTGTTTTAATGATCGGGCGCAATGGTGACCGTCTGATCGAAGTCCAAATCAACGGAGCGGTGATCATTTCGTGTGTAGGGCCCCGCGCGCAGAAAACCAGTGGTAACCCCCGCACCACTTACCGCAGGCTGGCGGTATTATCCATTGGGCCAACGATTCCACTAGACAGGCGCCGCGTGTCCTTGGTACGGGCCCTAAAACCACTTTCCCCATGCGTTAAAGCCAGTACAATCGTCGGGCAGTGGAATTCGTTTAAGTCGTTGGATCTACTGCTCCCGATCTGACGGCGGTCTTTCTCTGGAGTTGCTCGCCCGTTATTTCGTCTCCGCCGTGTCCTGTGGCCTACCATCGTGTCTCTCCCGTCCATTTCTAACCGTTGATCTGCGTTTGTAACCCGACGGTCCAGAGTTCAGTCCCCTCACCCGTTGACTCCGCCACGTCGCCCTTCCACTGTTTCCTCATAATTTATACACGTGTAACAACGGCGTCTACCATATTCCCCATCATATATATATATATATATATATCACAATGTGTGTGTGTGTGTGTGTGTGTGTGTGGAGTGTTTCTATTATCCTTCATTCTATTTATTCCTTATGACCAAACAGTTTCCCGTGTAAACAACGGACTCTCTCAAGTTAATCAAAATCTCAGTCGTTTCTCTTGATCTGTATAGTGTCTCCCGGTCGACCATGTATCCATCGTCCTCGCCCCCACCTATGTCAGTTTTCTCTAATATTTTGTGGGTTTTGCAGGTTTCAAAGCAATAGGAAGGGCGTTTTAATTCATGGTTTCCCGTAGTAGAGATTGGACATCTCAAAGGATGATATATTGTGGAAAAACTTAAGTCATATACCGAAGGTGTGAGTAATCCTTATTAGAAGAACAAAAAGATATGGATTCACATAACCCTCTAGAAAATTTTCCTTTCATTAAAGATCCGAGTTCGAATCCGACAAGAGTGGAGAGTTATAAAGTACGAGAGATTGAGACTACCTCGGGGCTCTTACGAGTTTTCCTCGAAGCGGCGGGCATTGTATATATTTTATTATTTGTGTTTCATATAAAGGAGATTTTCATCTCCCAGCATTTATTTCTATAGACAGATTGTAAAGTACAATTATTTATAGTTAGTCATTCACAGTATGGGCGTGAATTCTTTCCGCCATTTGATTCAAAATAAGTCATTAATTGTGCTTCATCTATCTCCTCCTCTAGAATTCTCTATCTTTCCTATAAAGGCCCGAAAAGAAGACATTGTAGAGGTTCTAGATTTCTATCAGCAAACGGTGCAGTGAAAAGGCTTTGTAGACATTTTGTAATATTTCTGTATGAAGGTTCAGATCCCGTAGGGTCTTAGTGAGGAGGAGTTATAACTGTAATGAGGATTCTGGTCTTTGGTATCTCACAGTATGTAATTTCTCTTATGTGTTAATACAATATCTTCTTTCATGCTATTTATCTTCTTGTATCATGTTCTAGAATGCGAGTGGCTCACTAGTTTGTAGTAAGGATTCATCTTTGTTGGTGTCCTTTCTGGAATTAGTCAAGCGCTTTAAATAAGCCTAGTCATGATATACTGTTCCATGATCATCTCTTCCATATTTTCTGCTATATTAGTTGCATGAGGAGGGTGCTTTTAAAACGCCATTGTCATATAAGGATTCATAGATTGGTATGCCCTTATGTGGTTCTGTTGTGTATCTGGGTATCAGTCTCATGTTAACTAATATCCTCTTTATGTTTCCTCACTGCACTCATAGTGTTGCGTTTCTGTGATATATTGTTGGTAGCCCTCTACATTGCAGTCTCTGCTTTATCTGATCTGCTAATATTTGAGTTTTACATGATGTCATTGTTACGATCTACGTACCCAAACAGGAGAGATTGGTCCCATTCAAAACTAATTTCCTTGTTCAAAAGCAAGAGATAGTAAGTGAGTTCTTGGGTAAAGCATTTAAAACTATAAAGATATGCTATATTAAGATGTCACAGGCCTTGGTCTATGGCAACTCTAGTGTCTCTAGAGGTAGCTTAAAATCATCCACTAGCATCCACCAAATCTAGTGCCCTCTTGTCTTGGCTTGTCTTCTGCTTTTTACTTCATGTTCTATCTACTTTTATTGACAATGTAATTAATAGTTAATGTGATGGCTACTAGAAATCTAAATTGGAAATTATCATTGATCTTCTAAAGAAACATTGAAGTAATTGTGCTAAGTATAGAACATACCATTGTTAACTAAAATTAACAACTACATATAGATATTCAGAAATACTTGAGAAGTACTGAGGATATTGTTATGAAACCAACTCCAAAAATAGAAGAAAAGAGAGATCAATGCCTTATAAATTAGCCACTTCGAGGGGGAAACCTCCAATACATTACATAAATGAAAAATTATTGGATGATACAAATGACCAAAACCTCCTTCTATATATGGGAGTCCATGGGCCCACAATATCATCAAAGCCGACCTAACAATAACAATGTAAGGGCACAATAATAACAATATTGGGGTTACAGGGGTACAACAATAACAATAAGGGGGCTACACGAATAACAATAAGGGACTAAACTAGTAGTATAGGGACCTAACATGCCCCTCTCCTTCAAAAAAGTGTTGTCCTCAATGCTTGAGTAGCTTTGGGTGCTTTTGTATAAAATTCTCAGCCTCCCATGTAGAATCTTCAGTGGGTAAGTTCTTCCACTTGATGAGATACTCTAAAATTGATCGATTCCGTAGCTGTCGAGTTCTTGTTTCTGTGACTGATTCAGGTTCCAATATGATATTTCCTTCCTCATCAAGTTTCAGAAATATTGTTTGAACTGGAATATTTTCACCTATAACCTTCTTTAAGCATGAAACATGGAAAATTGGATGCACTCGCGAAGAAGTAGGAAGCTCCAATTTGTATGCCATAGTACCAATCTTTTGCAACACCTTGTAAGGACCAAAGTACTTTGGCGATAATTTATTATCCTTCTTAGCTTGCTTGAGGGACATTTGTTTGTATGGTTGTAGCCGTAAAAATACCCAATCTCCTCCATCAAAACTTCTCTTGCTATGATGTTGATCTGCCTATTGTTTCATTCGATTTTGTGCCAAATTCAGTTTATCCTTTAAGAGTTGGAGAACTTCTTGCTGATGCTCGATGTGATCTTCCACTGCTTGAACCTTCAAATTTTCCCTTAAAGATGATGTGATGGATGGTGGATGATATCCATAAAGTGCAATAAATGGGGTCATTTTTGCTGCAGTATGGAAGGAAGTGTTATACCACCATTCAGCAAGAGGTAACCACTTGACCCATTGTGTTTGTTTATCAGATACAAAACAACGAAGATATCCTTCCAAACATTTATTTACTATCTCAATTTGACCATCGGATTTAGGATGATAAGATGAGCTATGAGCTAATTGAGTACCCAAACAAGAAAATAACTCCGTCCAAAAATTTCCAGTAAAAATGGGATCTCTGTCGCTCACAATAACCCTTGGGTTTCCATGTAGCTATTGAATTGTGTCCATAAATGTAGTAGCAACTGTACTTGCTTTAAATGGATGAGATAATGCACAAAAGTGTACATACTTGGTAAGTCTATCAACTACCACCATGATGACACTCTTTCCTTTGGACTTAGGTAAACCTGTGATAAAATCCATTGAAATCTCCTCCCAACGTTGACTTGGAATGGATAAAGGTTGTAGAAGACCCGGGTCTTAATTGTCTCAACTTTATTCTGCTGGCAAACCAAACATTCCGCCACAAACTTTTGAATATCAGATTTAAGGCCATCCCAAAAAAAATCTTTCTTCACCCTGTGGTAAGTTTTTAAAAATCCTGAGTGTCCTCCTAAAGGAGAAGTGTGCAATTCCAAAAGAATCTTTTGTTTTAGTTGAGAATTCTTACAAATATATAAGCGATCTTTGTACCATAAGGAATCATTTTTCCAACTAAATGTATCAGATGTACTAGGATCTTCTTGCAACTTTTGAATGAGTGTCCATACATCTTTGTCCTTCTTCCATTCATCTCTTGCTTCAGTTATCCAATCTGGTTGGATAATAGAAATGGCACAAAGCAATGCTTCCACCTCTTCATTCTTTCTTGAGAGTGCATCTGCAACAACATTTAGCTTCCCTTTTTGTATATTATTTCAAAGTCATAACCCAACATCTTTGTGACCCATTTTTGCTGCTCTTCTGAAGATAGTCTTTGTTCCAAAAAGTGTTTAAGACTATCATGATCAGTTTTTACCTTGAAGTGTCTCCCCATTAGGTAAGTTCGCCATTTCTTTAGTGCATGCAGTATTGCTAAGATTTCCTTCTCATAAATAGGTTTCTGTAAATACTTTCCTTTGATTGGACGACTTTCAAAAGCAATGGGTCTTCCTTCCTGCATTAAAACTGCACCAATTCCATTTCCTGAGGCATCACATTCCACAATAAAGGTTTTTGTGAAGTCTGGCGTAGCTAAGACCAGTGCTAGGCACATTTCCTTTTTAAGATGTTCAAAGGCCTTAGTTGCTTCAGGAGTCCATGAAAATGCATCTTTCTTCAATAATGTTGTTAGAGGTGCTGCTATTCTCCCATAATTCTTAACAAACTTGCGATAATACCCTATTAACCCAAGAAATCCTCGCAACTGCTTTATGGTCGTGGGGACTTTCCATTCCTTAATGGCTTTAATTTTGTTAGGGTCTACTTTAACACCCTCGTGAGATATAATATGACCCAGATATTCCACCTCTTGTACTCCAAAGAAACAGTTGGATGTTTTTGCATATAATTGTTTCTCCTGCAATAGTTTGAGCACCCTGTCAACATGTTCAACATGATCCTTCCAAGACCTGTTGTAGATTAGTATATCATCAAAAAATACTAGCACAAATTTTCTAAGGAAGGGTTTGAAAATGGAATTCATCAACCCTTGAAATGTAGAAGGTGCATTGGTAAGGCCCAAAGGCATGACCAAAAATTCATAATGACCCTCATGAGTTCGAAATGTTGTTTTTGGAATATCTTCAGTCTTCATTCTAATTTGATGATATCCTGAACGAAGATCCAACTTGTTAAAATAAATTGCTCCATGTAATTCATCCAATAATTCATCAATCACAGGAATGGGAAATTTGTCTTTAATGGTGAGCTTATTGAGCTCCCTATAATCCGGACACATTCGCCATGATCCATCCTTCTTGTGTACCAATACTACAGGAGCAAAGAAAGAACTTTGCCTAGGTTGAATTATACCCGCCTCTAACATTTCTGCAATCATACGTTCAATTTCGCTCTTTTGGAAGTAAGGATATCTATAAGGCCTGATGTTTGGAGGAACACTTCATGGAATCAAATGAATAGCATGATCATGATCACGAATAGGTGGGAGTCCTTTGGGAGTTTCAAACACCTTGAAATGATTGTCCAAGACTTGTTGGAGATCTGCAGAAATAGATGATTTTGATGTTGGAACTTCTAGTGAGCATAATTGTGCAATTACGCCTCGTTGTTCTTTCTTTAGAAGCTTTTTCATGACACTAGAGCTTATTATCTTTCCCGGCTTCCCTGCAATACCCCGTAATTCGACTTCCTTTCCTTCTGAAAAAAAATTTCAACAAAAGTTCTTGAAAATTAAAAGCTACCATCCCCAAAGATTGTAAAAATTGTACTCCTAGTACAACATCAGCACCTCCCATAGGAATCGAAAGCATTGGACTAGTCAATACATATTCCCCATGGTTAGCTTGATATTATGGCATTTTCCAGAGCAATTTATAGTTCCTCCATTTGCAACCATCACTTGACATTCTGGTGCTGGGTATAGGAAACAATTTAATTCCTTGGCTACCTTACAATGAATAAAATTATGGGTGCTACCTGAATCAATCAACACTATTACCCTTTTCTTCTTGATATGCCCTTCTATCTTGAGAGTTTGAGGAGTGGTAATTCCTGCCAGTGCATTACACGATATGGTCGGATTCATTTCTTCCTCTTCTAGGGGTGGTTTCTGGTGTATATCCTCTTCTTGTTCATTTTCTTCTTCTTCTTCACAATCTATGTAAAATAATTTCTTCTCAGCACACTTATGACCTTTAGTGTATTTGCTATCACAACTGTAGCAAAGCCCTTTTGCTCTTTTTTCTTCCAATTGTTGTGGTCTCAACCTTGTAGGTTGTGGAAATCTAGGCGTAGAAACACTTCCTTCTTTATAGAATTGAGTGGTAGGCTTCCTTGTCGCCATAATTTTACATTCAACTTTTCTTGCCAACCTGAATGCCTTCTCCAATGAATCAGGTTCCAAAACGCGAACTTCATGTTGGATGTTATCCTTTAAAGTGCCTATGAAGAGATCAATCATGTGTTCCTTTGGAATATTAGTTACCCTTATATTCAATTTTTGGAAGTCCTCAATGTGCTGCCCCACTAAACCCTTTTGTTTGAGATTTATCAATTGGCTAAAGAAGGTGTTGCTCTTTGTATCTCATAATGTGCTATCATTTCCTCCGTAAAAATTGACCAAGTGACAATTTTTTTGTAGGGAAGAAAAATACGAGAGGGGGGTGGGGCAATATTTAG
>JAXQQM020075012.1:0-11789 GCA_034641835.2 Pinus albicaulis | reverse complement strand
GAACATGCAAGAACATCATCTGATTACCAGCCAATGACGAAAGCTGTTAACAGACGCGAGAGAAACCACCAATAATGATAATGGTCCTCAAGGTACTACAGGTACAATCTACGGCGTGTGAATAAATGAGTTGACGTCGAACACCCGCAGAATCATTCGATCGGAAGTCAATGATGTAAACCTCTCGTCGAATGCGACGAACCTACCATTGAGGCATGCAGGCTCCAAGGTACCATAAGGAGTCTCTAGACCAACTTCCCGGATAATGAGTTGAAGTCGACAGGAAGTGACCTTGATCGAAGGTGGGCCATAATGATTCCCACATCATCGACACGAGACAGAGGAACATAATGTTTTGTTGTGAATTAAGACCATATGAGAAACAGAGGAAGGTTGATATTTGCAGAGGCCAACTTCTCTTGAACATATGAACGGCACGACAATGGACTTGGCAGTATTTGACATCAACGGATCAAAGGTCATGGCGACGAGGCAGTGAACAGACGAGAGGTCAAAAGAGATTACCCAAACCCATGGAGGCAAAGTGAAGCAACGAGATGAGATGTCCCCAACCCGACACGAATGCAGACAAGTGCCATGTTCAAGAGCGACATACCGCCGACGACAACGACGATGGTTCCATTTTTCCCCCACCATTTCTGGCGAGTACCCCAATTATTTTTGATAACAAGCTTGAAGGGGATAGCATATGCTTGTGATATAAGTCCGCCCTTTGGGCGAATCCATCCTAGTGCATTTAACGAGTCCTAGGAAGGAGGAACTCGGAGAACTTCATTTCGACTAGATCCGATGTCATCAGGGTTTAACGAGTCTGACAAAGGAAGAACTCGGCGTCTTTTCATGTTTAGAGAGTTTGAAAAGACAGCGGAAAAGAAAACTCCACAGGTCCCTTTTCGTAAATAGTTCCCCAGATCCGAAAAGGTAGAAAACAATATCCTGGAAAACCTCCTAGTCGCGATAGGCTAGGGTATTCCTTTTTCGTAATCGATCCAGCCCAGCCCGAAAAAGGGTTAAACTTATACTGGGTGAATGTCGATTCGTTTCCATTTTAACGAGATCGAAACGACAAGGGCCTCGGCGATCTTTTCATATTTAGAGAGTCAGAAAAGAGCTGAAAGATGACTCCAGAGTGACTTTTTCGTGTATTTACCTAGTCCGAAAAAGTATAAAATACAACTCGTTTCCACCTTTTAAGTCGCAAAAACCTGCCGCTGCACATACCCAACAAGCGTAAAATCCATTTTCGACATAATACATGCAAATATTTGACAAAAAATAACTTTTAAAGCTCATTTAACGTCGAAAAGTTATAAATATGTCTAATGGTAAAAATAAAATTACTTTTTACTATTTACCTTGTGGAGAGCAACAGTGGTCCATTTGGAGCAGAATCTTCTGACGGTGATTGCGACCAATCCAGGCAACCATTCAGCGTCTCGTCTGTGACAGGTAAGAGGCGCTCCTTTTCTCTTTCTTTTCATGCATTTTTTAATGATTTCCCCTTAGAAATAAGCTCTGTAAGGGCACTTTTGAAATTTTATGGCCGGGCCAAGTGGCGCGGGTATCGGGCACGGACCCGTGCCACTGAGCTCTTTTTACCAAAGGGCCCGCGCCAGCGGCGGACCCAAATTTCGGCCTAAAATTCTACTATTTATGCCAAATTTCTTGAATTTTGAAGCTCACAAAAGATCTAATAAGGGGTTTTGGACCATGTGAATGCAGATAAACAGTCAGAATGGCAATCGAATGGAAGGAACGAGGTACGGAGATGGGACGAAGAGGCCATGCAAAACGAGAATTGTATGAATGTACGAGGCGCGAAAGCAAAAAGTTCTTCCTGCGCCATGCTTACGAGCATCGGCTTCAGCTCCTCCCGATATCCCGATCAACCTACGGGATGAAAATGACCAAGTATTCGAATACGAGACCGGTGTTGGAATTGGAGGTCAACGACTTGTTTATTTAAATTCTTTGGATTATCCGCAGTCAATCCACCTGTCTTGTTGAGGCAGAACCATCGAGAAAAGATGGAAGAAGTAATGGCGCGGGTGTGCGTGGGGCACAAACGAGACGCGAGGAGTAGAGAAGGTATACATCTCAACCATCACGATCTATGCCCAGGGAAGTTGTACTCCACACCATTACGCGGGGGTACATGAGATCGCGAGGCACCGCACGAGGCTCACAAAGACTCAGCTATACGTTCTCAAGAATGCATGGGTCCCCGACTGTACGATTGGGCAACAGCCGTCACGATCAACATGAAAAGGCAGCTCACCAAGTGTAAACAGGGGAGGCTGAAACAATTTGGCTATGGTTCCATCTTGGTATCGTTCATTCTGGAACGCATACCAACCTTTCAGGGCCAAGAGGCCCATGTGGCGAGTATGGCACCACGAGAGCCGAGAATGGCTCGCTGGGCAGCATTGATGCCCAGATCTGGAGGCGGGCAACAGATGTTCTGGAAGCCCGAGTTCTTCAGGTGGCTACGGCGCCAACCGATCGTTGTGGAAGATTGGCCCTATGCGGGGACCGACTTTACAGGGGACCCAGATCTCCCTTTACCGGAAGGAGACGACTGGGACGAAGAGCTGGGTAAGGCCTCATATTTTGATTTTATGTTATATGTATGTTTTTGTTAATACGGTTGTCGCTTGCAAGTATATATGCATGCGGTCTGGACAGAGAGACCGGTAGGGATGTCTCCCATCTCGGAGGACACAGCTGCGCCCACGAGATCCGGGGAAGGCAGGAGGAGGCACGCCAGGGTTGAAACCTCGGATGTCCATGGGATCCCAGACTATGCCCGACTGTCAGATGTACCGATGGAGTACCAGCGCCATACGGTGGGAGTTCCAAACCGGCTCCACCGAATCCTGAGGCGGCTAGTGCGTGCAGTGACGTGCTATCATGAGCACCATGCTGGTTAGTCTCTAGGATTTAGCCACACCTATTTTTTGAGAGACACAGTGTCTCCGGATGTATTAAGACAATTATGTATATTTTTTTTAGTTTTATGTGACACACTTCTATGTAAACATTTCGATATCTATATATATGCATATCTATTTCTGGATGAGTCTTCTTTACATGTGATGATGATTTATAAATTGCGCAAATGTCTATCTAAACCCAAATTTGCTACTTCATCTGTCAATGTATTCAAATGTCTGGGTATATGATGATATGTAATGTATTCAAAATTCCTTTCCAGTAATCGAATACGCAAATACAATCGTCAAATGGACGGGTTTCTTACCGAATAGTGCCCGTTCAGCTCCAACACTACAAGCTGTGAATCTAGGTACACGAGCAATTCACGGATACCAAGGTTTACTGCCTCGGTTAATAATTCCAACACGGCGCTATATTAAACGTGTGTTCGTAGTCACGTCCTAAACACACACCTTACCGGGTCGATCAACTCCTTGGGATCATAGATTACCATTGAGGAAAATGATTCACAGTGCTATGGGAGAGCACCGTCCAGCGAAACCAGCAAATGGATGAAAAGACATCCACTGCACAACCCGGGAAGACCGGAATCAATGAGAAAGATGTTCAAAACACACCACTACTATACACCAAATGACGATCACACACCTATGTACACACACCACACCAAAAATCATTTCAGGCGTAGTACTTCTTAAGGTACAACCCATTTCTGGGCTGCGCCAATGGAGCTCCTTCGTAGTCTATAAGCTCGTAGGCCCCATTTTTCAAAACACGTTTTACTATGTAGGGACCGTGCCACATGGGGCGGAGTTCTAGGCACCCGAAGCTTATCATGTGCTGATGATGCAGAGAGGACTGAGTCCAGCTATTGAAAGAACGGGGAGAAACAGTTGATCGAAATGAGATTTTACCCTCTTCTTTTGTTCTTCGATAATCAAAGCGACTAGACGGGTTTCATCCAAGCAGATTCGAGATACGACGCTCTTCTCGGGAGAAGTATCCCGGTAAGAGCTCCATGACTAATTGAAGCGAAGGAATTTCACATTCAGCAAAACAAATGAAAACTCCAGACCGTACACCCGTTGGAATGGTGTGAATCCGGTTGCACTTTTAGCAGATGTTCGGTACGCCCAGAGAGCTGAGAACAGTTGGAGATGCCAACTGGATTTATGAATCCCAACTGTTCATTGAAGCATAGTGACCAAAACCTTGTTCACCGCTTCAACCTGACCGTTCGCTTGAGGGTAGTATGGCGTTGAGCTGTCGTGACGCAGGCCCAACGCAGCTGTCAGCTCCGCCATCATGTAATCACGGAAATGAGTGCCGTGATCAGTGACGATAGCTTGAGGAACCCCGAATCGTGCAATAACATGGTTGAATAAAAATGAAGCAGCCGTTCTTCCGTCAGCAGCAAGTGTAGGCATCGCCTCGGCCCACTTAGTGAAGTAGTCGACAGCGACAATGATATACGCATGCCCCCCGGCCGAGTGAGGGTTACACGTCATAAAATCCACGCCCCATTTCGCGAAAGGGCCGACGGTAATAACGGGATGCAAAGGCAATGGCGGCGCGCGCATCTTGCGCTGAAAAATCTGGCACGGATGGAATTTTCGGACTGCAGTGATACAATCCTTGAATATAGAAGGCCAGAAATAACCTGCCCTCAGAATCTTTTGGGCATTTGCATATCCGGACATGTGTCCACCACAGGCGCCACTGTGGCAGTCATTCAAGACTTTCTCAGCCTCGTCCAAGGTAAGGCATCGTCGGAGCACCGAATCTACTCCAATACGATATAAGGTATCTCCTACTATGCGGTAGGGTTGGGACTGGTGCCGAATCCGACGGCGTGCAGCTTTATCCAACTCAGACCGGAATGTTGCGGTCTGAAGATACACTATGATGTCTCCGTACCAAGGATCACGATTATCAATAAGAAACAGCGTTTCGTTCGGTATATGATCTTCAGATTGTTCCGGAAGAGAGTCTGTAGGGAGAGAACATATCAAATCCGCGAAGACCAGTGATTTAGTTGATTTGGCAGTGGTGAACTCCAAATCAAACTCCTGCAGGATGACGATCCATTTGGAGTACTTTCCCCCCAGCAATTGTCTAGAAAGAATATATGTCATGGGGTTGCAGTCTGAAACCACTGTTATCGTGCGCAATAGGATGTAATGGCGAAAGCGTTGTACGGCGTGTACAGCTGCTAAGGCCAACTTCTCAACATGTGCATAACGCGTTTCCGGGTCGAGAAGGTTCCGAGATAGGTAATAAACAACATGTTCATCACCATTCTCGTCATCCTGCACCAAGACCATGGCGATGGTGCTTAATGCGGCGGCTAGATACAAAGTAAAGTCGCGGTGGTAGTCCGGAGGACGAAGCAACGGAGCATTGACGAGCAATGTCTTCAGCTTCTCAAAGGATTCTTGAGCGATTTAGTCCCAATGAAAGGGAACATTCTGCTTTAACAAACGAGTGAATCCTTTGGCCACCTCAGCGTAATTCGGGATGAAGCGTCTAAGAAAATTCGCTTTCCCTTGCAGACTCTGCAACTGATAAAGGGAGGAGGGTGACGGGAGATTTATAATGGCCTCAACCTTGAGAGGGTCGAGGCGAATTCCGTCTTTCGAGACTATAAAGCCTAAAAGACGGCCAGAATCGACGCAGAAGACGCACTTATGAGGATTGAGCCTAATGTTGTAGCGTCTGCAGCGAAGAAATATCTGGCGAAGATGTTCAGGATGATCCTCTCGCTTACCCGAATGGGCAGGCAAGTCGTCTAGATAAGGCTGGACAATATGGCGAATATCATGAAAAGCATATGACATTGCACGCTGAAACGTGGCGCCAGCGTTCTTTAAGCCGAACGGGAGTTTTTTATATGCAAAAGTGCCCCACGGACAGATGAATGTGGTCTTATGTTGATCCTCAGGTGCAATGTTAATCTGGTTGTAACCTGAGAAACCGTCCATTACAGAATAGATCTCACTCCCGGCGCAATCGTCGATAATTTGATCGATAAACGGAGTGGGATAATTATCCTTAGGACAGGCGCGATTGATATCGCGATAATCTACACAGACTCGAATGGTACCCTGCTTTTTATCGACAGGGACGATGTTGGACACCCATTCTGTAAGGGGGATAGGATAAATAAACCCCGCGTTCAGAAGTTTTTCAACTTCTGCCTTGATAGCGGCGGCTTTCCGAGGATGCATGGGACGCAAGCATTGGCGCACGGGTTTCGCACTTGGATAGGTTGGAATCTCGTGCACGACAATACTAGGATCAATTCCCAGCATTTCCTCGTAGGACCACGCAAAAACATCTCTGAATTCTTTGAAGAGTTCCGTATAGACCTGAATCTCCTCGGGAGAACAAGTCACACCCACATGAATGTTCTCAACAATCCCTGGTTTAACAGAGATGTTGATAGGAACCGTTTGAGTAATGTTACTCAGATTACCCTCCGAAAAGACCTCGTGCGTCAAGATCGGTGTTTGAAGAGGAGGGGAAGGAACCTGAGTAGCATAGCGCTCGAGACAGTCAGTATTTGCCCCCAAGCTAGGCATAAACGAGGAACGATGATGTCCATCGCCCTAGGGTAGCTCCTCAAGAGACATAGTTTCAATGATAGCCTCATCTAAAGGAAAAGTCTCTCTAAGAGGATCAGGCGAATCAGCCTGACCAAGCCAGGGGGATTGTGAGTAGACGTCAAGAGCCATGCTCATCGGAGCATGCTGAGGAGGTGGAGGGTCCGATGCGTCAACAATCTCTGATGAGCGATCTCTCTTGACGTTTAAAGGCATGGATTCTCCAGAAACTCATATACTGCTGGGGTGTAGAATCGACGGGGTCATCGATCCTGGACAACATGTTGACTTGAGCGGTATTCGGTGGCGGCGCAGGGAAAATACCCATGAGGACCGGGTCTTTGAAGAGACCAGGTCCTATGCTGTCTGGGGGATTCGGAATTTGATCCACATACGGCACGTTGTTCTCAGAGCTAGAGGTAAAAAATGACAACTGATCTACCGTGACAATCTTGCCCTCGTGAGGGAACTTGATGAATCGAAAGACGGTAGACGGCACGCAGAGCATGGCATGGGTCCAGCTGCGGCCAAGAAGTATATTGTAGTTGAGTTTAGCGTCGACCACTTCTACTTCCACGTTGACAGTTTTTCCCTGTAATGTAATCGCCAGACTCTCGAGAACTCCCAGGGGTTTAGATTCCCGGCCATCAAATGCCTCAAGGGCATTGGGAGATGACGATAAGGTTGGAGAGCCGATGGCTTTCCAACAAACGGAGGACATAACACAAGTAGATGCACCCTCATCTACGACGGCTCTGTGAACGTTCAGACCGTTAATCCCGACTTGAATAACCAAAGCGATTTGATGTGGAAGCCGGGGAGTAAAATTCTCCAGATCAAAGGTGAGAGAGCTCAGAGTCGGCGGGATGCTTCCGCAGTAAAGCGACCCAGTAAAGCCTTCCATTGTGAAGGACAACTTTGAAGAACCTCAAGTGCAGACATGGCACATGGCACCTGTGCCAGATCCTCAACGATGCTATAATGTTGAGCGGCACGAGCATTTGGATTATAAGAGGATCTTCGAAGAAAACCCTTGGGAGGTGGCTTCACAACGGGTTCGAGAGTCGGCTTCTCGATTTCCAACGGACCAGAAACAGGTGGGAGAGGCGGTCCATCCGCAACTGCCTTCCCGGGTGCCTGCTGCTGACTATTGTAATCCTTCGATCTAGTAGCAATAGTGATAGGTGCATTAGTTTTCATCATGAAAACCTGAGACCCAAACGGCGCAGATGATGAACCTTGTTCGACCATCTGGGTCTGCTGAGATGGAAATGGCTCTTTTAAAACAGCCGGAGTCCCTTTTGAGCCTTTAAGAAGTTGACTAATTTCGGACCGTCGTGGACAATCCTTAGTGTAATGGTCACCTTCATAGATGAGGCAAGGGAATTTCGGCTTACGTTGGGAGCCATCGTCAGTCCGAGACTTATTTTCCGGTTTCGGGGCATCAGATTTCGATTTTCCTTTGCCCTTTTTCTTCCCCTTGGAGGATTTGTCCGTAGGATTGGCTTGAACGGCATTCACCTCCGCGGTTTTACCAGAATCGGATGAGGCGGGATTAACAGAGGTATTGTTGGAAGAATTAGCCTTCTGCTTCCCATTCGAAGACTTCTTCGAATTTTGAGAAACGGAACCAATGACACCATCCACCGTAGGGGTAGGCGGGGCCTTTGTGGCTCCGGGCCATGGAGCATCAGGCAGGATGTCATAAAGCGTGCCAGATTGTGAATAAACAAGATCCAAGTACTGGGCACGCGCGATAGCTTGTTCCTCCGTCACACATGCTCCCATCGCGATATCCTGAGCGATTTTGTTCACAAAGGAGGTGGTGAACCAGTGAGTCAAAATCTGATCAGGTATGTGAAACTTGATCAGTCGACGACGGCGCAGCCACTCATGGATGTGATCCGAGATGTGAGTGGCCGAGTCCTGCTTCAGGGAAGACAGGAGGTGCGTCCCAGTCTCATACCGGACTGGTAACTGGAAATGCGTGAGGAAAGCCATAGCTAACGAGTTGAAATCCTGAAAAATACCACGGGATAGCTCTATGTACCACTTAGCGGCAGCTCCTGTTAACGTACGCTGGAAAAGATGCAAACGAACCGAATCGTCAGTCCAAGAGTTAGACGAACACCAGAGGTGATACGTCATCACATGCGCCTGGGGGTCTTCGCCAGATTTGCCCTCAAACTTGGGACAATCTCCTGGTATCTTGGTTGGGACCGGAGGCCAATATGGATTATGAGAAATCGGATCATTGGTCAACTTCGAAACGTCCGGTAGATCCAAGGTAGCCAGGAACGGCAATGGAGGGTTAATTCCCATGCCAGTCCCAGAATAAGGTCCGGTAACCATGCTCCACGATGGTTGTGAATATCCCTGCCCCCATGGGTTCTGTCCCGTAGGATTCTGACCGTGAGGGGCATAATTCGTATAGCCAGACTGATTTGGTTGCTGGTAACCATTGTGTGGGGCTTGATAACCAGGGTTCGGGCCCTGATTAGGCGTCTGCCCTGTATAAGCAGCGTTTGGATTTGGCTGCTGAGCGTAGGTAGAACCGGGTGGAGGAGGATGATACTGAGAGCCTCCGGAGTGGTTATAGTTCAGTTGAGATTGACCATGAGGATAATAACCACTCTGAGGATGAGTAGACTGCTGATAAGTGGAACCCTGCGGAGCCTGGTACGTAGGGCGCAGCTGTTGATTTGGCTGCGGCATTGAGTGAACGCTGCGACGGAAATAAACGAATGAGAGGAGCTGCCCTGAATGAGCAGGTTGACCGAGTGAGGGTAAAGCCTGAGTGAGCAAGGTTAGCCGGATAAACGAAGCGTGGCCCAGTTGCGCAGAGTTGACACAGTTTGTAAGTGAGCCCCGAGTTGCATCGCGAATGGCTAGGTTGGCACGGAGCGGGACACCGGAGTTGTGCGGATGACTTCAGTTGTCTGGTGGTGGAACGGGACCAGTGCTTCTTTGAAACGATTTGACACGACGGGAACCATAAAGTGGTCCTGGCTGATATGCAACGCTAGAGACAACAGGATACTGCGGTTGCATCGGTAAAGAAGGCTGGATTTGCCCCCCAGGTCCATAGGCCGGTCCCTGTTGATACCCCGGCTGAGGCTGAGCAGGTTGACCAGCGGGGTTATAATATGGTCCTTGCGGATTATAGAATGGCCCTTGCTGGCCCGCAGAGTAGCCTTGATTGGGCTGTCCCTGTGGGTCGTACTGATAGCCAGGTTGGCCTGCAGGTTGACCTTGGAAAGGCTGTGCCTGCAGGTTCTGAGCCTGGTTGTACGGTAAACCTTGAACATACAGATAAGCCTCAGGAGCAGGAAGACGCAAAATGTCCCCATGCTCATCAAGCTGACCCGGGAAACCATACACGGGAGTGCCGTCCTGTGCATAGTGCGAAAAGAAAGATCGGTAAGGATCTTGGGGAATTTGTCCAGCTCCGGCGTTCGGCTGTTGCAAAAAAAACCGATACTCCTCCGGAGAGATGTTCTCCGGTATAGCAGTAGCTAGATAAACATCTTCAGGAGTTGGCCCAGCCCTGGTAGCTGAGACAACAGCAGAAGAGGCAGCTACACAAACAGTGGGCCGCACGGGAACAGAAGTGACGGGCGTCGAAGGAGACACCCCGGGTGTAGTGGCAGCTGGCCTCGAAGCAGGAGATGATATCCCCATAGGCGACGGGCGAGATAAATACGACCGAGATCGTAGCAGCGCGAGGACCCGGTGACGATGAAGTATCCAGCTGAGACTCGTCTCCCTCGCCCTCCCAGACAATCTCAGGTTGCGGCGATAGTCATCGAACCCAGGAATTTCCTCCACCGAGAATCCTCATGGTTGATCCTGTAGTCAAATCCGCCGAAGACGGCGAGGACCGGAGGAAAAACGACGACGATAACGGTGAACCGTGTAAGAGAAGGAAATCAGCTCCCAATCTCAATTCAGACAGAGGGTCCGAAAAGGGCCAGTGGAAGTCAACTGGCTCTCCGAAGGGTTGCTCGGCGAGGACCGGTCCCCCGTCAGGGAACTCGGAAACAACAGGCTGCTGTGGTTCAACAGAAGGCTCAGAAGCCTCTGAAGAATCGTCCGTGTAAGGACTACCAGTAGACGAAACCGAGGGTTCCGCCACCGTGACAAAAGACTAGAAGAAGAGAGCACACACACACACACGGGCTGAAAACGAGTTAAGACACACGATCAAACAGTCACAAGCAATATCTAAATGGGTGTTTTTATCGTGGGAGATTGATTTTACCACATTGGAAAATAAACAAATTCTACCGTTTCATGTTTTAAGAGTCGAGAAACGATAAAAAGATGACTCTATCTCTTTCAGAGTTGATACAAGCGTGAAAGGACAAGCGCTTGACGGTCTTTTCAAGTTTAGGGAGTCAGAAAAGACCAAATGACTGCTCAGGAAAAACTAGGCACAAAGGGTGTACCAAATATCCGTGAATTGCAATATACACCTTGGTTTCAAAAATGAAACAGAAATCGACCAAGGACTTTCCGTACGTGCAGGTAGTCTCCCCGAATGCTGTGTTCGGTGTATCACGGGTATAGGGCGGCGGACTCGGCTTCCTGTGGATAAAGGATTGAAAACCTAGAGGGGTCTCCCTTTATATACGCGACGGTACGGGGAGCGCAAGTCCGTACTAGCGCTGTCTAAAGCCAACAGGCGAACGACAGCTGCTAGGTTTAACGAAGCCGGAACACGTCTCTAGCCTAGACCTTCTAAATATGTTTCGTTAAGTTCCAATGCTGCCTTAGGTTAATTGAATAAATTTTACAGTTGATCTTCAATTAAGTTTCAATTTCCAGGCCCTATCGTATGTAGTGTCTCCTAAATGCAAACTATATGCCACGGTGCAACATTTCGTTCGATGAAAACTAGTTAAATGAGAGTTGAGAGCTTTTATGCAAACGAAATGAACGGAATACAAACAAGAATGTCTCTAATGCAACTAATGCAATTGCACACTTTTCATCCAAACACTAATCACTAGCAATATGGAAAAGATCACAATTTGCACTAATTTAACAAAAGCAAAAGAGATTATTTTTTTTTTTTTGATTTTCAATGTTTAATGGCTAATGTGCACTGAAAACAAAAGGAACAATTTGAGAAATGATATCTAAGAGAGCGAAGCAAACAACATTCACTCAACGAAGCAAGCAACCAAATCTCTAAATCGACCCAAAGTC